>VSMD01025406.1:0-46810 GCA_008750895.1 Mirza zaza | reverse complement strand
GTCATGAACAGAAAATTTGGAAACAATTCAGGATTATTTCTTGAAGATGAACTAGATATCATAGGACGCAACACAGACTGTGGCAAAGAAGCAGAAAAACGCTTTGAAGCTCTCAGGGCTACCTCTGCTGAACATGTTAATGGAGGACTAAAGGAATCAGAAAAATTGCCTGATGATTTGATACTATTGCTTCAAGATCAGTGCACTAATTTATTTTCACCCTTTGGAGCAGCGGACCAAGATCCTTTTCCCAAAAGTGGTGTAATTAGCAATTGGGTACGTGTTGAAGAGCGGGACTGTTGCAATGACTGCTACCTTGCATTAGAACATGGGCGTCAGTTCATGGATAACATGTCAGGAGGAAAAGTTGATGAAGCACTTGTGAAAAGTTCATGCTTACATCCCTGGTCCAAAAGAAATGGTAAGTATGCTAACAGATTTTTTTGAGTGTTTTCTTAGATTCCTTTAGTTGTATGACTTGACTTTTCTTAGGAAAAAGTATTAAAGGCAGTTTCTAATGTAGCTAATAGAGATGCTTAAACCTGGACTTAAAACTCTTTTAAGGATGATGTTCTTAAAGGAAGAATTTTTTAACAGTTTAATTTTACCAATAAAAGTATGGTTATTATTAATCTCTAATTATGTACTTACATAGGAATGTAAAAGGTACTTTATAATGTTAATTATCAGAAATTGCTAGTTATCTGCTTTATTCATTCTTTTACTCATTAAATATTAAAATTTATTGAGCACCTTGCATGTGCTAAGCACTGTCCTAGGTTCATCGTTGAACAAATTAGACATTTTCCTTGCCCTTTTTTAGCCTGTAATTTAGTGGAAAAGACAGACAATAAATAAAAAAATAATTATATAGTAGATAGTGACGTGCTGTCTACTTGGAAGAAAGAAAAGCAGGGTAAAGGAGTGGAAAAAGATAAATGTATGCTATTTTAAATCTGTTGTCAGAGAAGATATTACTGAAGGGGAGCTTTTGGACAAACTCTTACATAAAGTGGGAGAACTTGAGCTACGTGGTTAAATGAGGGAAGAATTGTTTCAAGCAATACAAAGTACACAGACCCTGAGGGAATGTTGTGCTTTATATAGTTTGAGAAACATTAAGTAGGCTAATATTAATGGAATGCATTGGGTGATGGGGAAATTGGTAAGAGATGAAATCTAAAAGGTGGCTGAGCACCCAAATCATGTAGATCATGTAAGACCTTTGTAGATTATACTAAGTGTGAAGGGAAGCTATTGGATAGTTTTGAGCATGGAAGGAACATAATCTCTTTTCTGTTTATTTTTTACAAGATCACCCTGGCTATTGTGTAGAAAATAGCCTGAGGTTTGGAGGTGGTAAAAGTGAGAATAGAAGTAGATAATCAGTTGGAAGGTAGTTGTAATAATCCAGGTGAAAGATGACGGTAGCTCGGATAATATTGGATGTAACAGAGATGTAAATTGTAGAATCCAGGAATATTTGGGGAATAGAACCTATAAGATTTGCTGATACATGTAAGAAAAGATGAGGTGTCAAGGATAACATGAGCAACTGGATGAATGCTGATACTACAGAGGAAGGAAATACTGGGAGAGGAGTTCAAGTACGTATTTGGAGATAATGAGTTTTAAATTCAGAAGAGTGATTGAGTCCGGAAATTAAAATCTTTTCATGTGAGTTATCAGTATGAAAAGCTATAGAGTTTGATGAAATAACCTAGAGAGTGACTGTAGAAAGAGCAGTCCAAGGCCGGGCGCAGTGGCTTACACCTGTAATCCTAGCACTCTGGGAGGCCGAGGCGGGCGAATTGCTCGAGGTCAGGAGTTCGAAACCAGCCTGAGCAAGAGTGAGACCCTGTCTCTACTATAAATAGAAAGAAATTAATTGGCCAACTAAAAATATATAGAAAAAATTAGCCGGGCATGGTGGCGCATGCCTGTAGTCCCAACTACTTACTTGGGAGGCTGAGGCAGCAGGATTGTTTGAGCCCAGGAGTTTGAGTTTGCTGTGAGCGAGGCTGATGCCACGGCACTCACTCTAGCCTGGGCAACAAAGCAAGACTCTGTCTCAAAAAAAAAAAAAGCAGTCCAAGGATGGAGCTGATATTTACCCATGGAGAAGAAGAGAAGGATCCAGGAAAGGAAACTAAGATAGAGATAGGAGGAAAACCAAGAGAGTACGGTGTCCTAGAAACAAAATATAGGAAATATTTGGAGATGGAGAGAGTGATCCTCTAAAATATTGTGTTACATCAAGGTAAAAACTGAGACAGGACCATTGGATGTGACCACATGGAGATTGGTGGTGACCTTGACAAGCAGTTTCTGTCAACTTGACGAGAGTGTGTTCAGGAGGGAATGGGACGAGAAGCAAATTATTTTAGACAATTCTTTGGGGACTTTTGCTATAAATAACAGAGAACTTGGATAATAGGGTTTAAAGAGAGTGTTTTTTTTTTTTTTAGGGTACATTGGAAGTGATCCTATTTTTTAAATTGATAGTAATTTCATATGTTATTGGGTACAGTGTGACATTTTGATAATATATACACACATTGCAGAAAGATTAAATCAAGCTGAGTAGTTTATCCATCACCTCACCTACTTATTTTTTGTGGTGAAAACATTTAAAATCTATTCTTTTAGATTTTGAAATATAGAATACGTTATTAACTGTGGTCACTATACTGTGCAATAGATATCTAAAACTTACTCCTGCTAACTGAAACTTTGTGCTCTTTGACCAACATCTTCCGTTTTCCGATCCCCACTCCCCCCCTCCTAAAATTGTAGCAGCAAAGTCACTGAATAAGTGAAAGGTAATAGAATTCAGTGTACAAGTAGAGGGATAAGTAGACCCTTAAATAGGAACATGTCCATTGTAAGAAGAAGGAAAGGCATAGTTTATGGGTACAGATACAGGAAATGCTTTTCATTGGACAAGAAGAGGAAAAGTGAAAATTTTCCTATGATTGCTTTTAGAGCTAAGGATGAGTTGAGTGTTACTGGACAGTGGGAAAGTTAATTGATAGAATAGTGGTTTCTAAAGTCTAGTTTCCCAAACTAGCAGCTTCAAACATCACCTGAGATCTTGCTAGAAATGCCAGTTTTCACATTCTACCCCAGACATTCTAAATCAGACACTGGGGATGGGACTTGATTCTGCCACTCACTAGCAATATGATCTTGGACAAGTTAATTTAACATCTTGGTTTCTTGATCTGTAATAATGAAGTAAACTAGTATTCGACTTAAATACAGTTGTAAAGCTCTAATGAGTTAATCCATATTAAGCATAGTGCTTAGCACATACTAAATAATGAATATAAATGACTATTATGGAAACTATGAATTAGATATTTTTCTTTCAGGTATAGCCAACCTGTGTTTCATTGATTAACTTTTCTAACTTTTGGTTATAGACTAATGTATATAGAAAGTTAGCCTCTTTCAATTGTGATTCTTGGTAAGAATCTGTGTTTTTCTAATTGCTTGTCTGGGCTTATACCAAAAAACCCAAAAAACTCTATATTCTTAGGTGGTATATATCCTAATAATAACTTTTATTTGGTCCTTGTATCATTTGCTAATTCAGTTATTTTTGGACACATGCAAAATAGTGTGGTTGGTATTTTGGGAGCTATGAAGATGTTCTACCTTTAAATTGCTTACCAGACTACTAGGAGAACTAAAACTGTAATGCAGGGTTGAAAGAAGTAAAAATCAACCCATCAACAGGGTAATGGATAAGTAATTATGATAGTATATGTAAATAAGCTCTGAAAATGAATAAAATTATATATTACAAATAGATGAATCTTTGTAATAATATTAAGGGGAGGAAGAGGAAATAAGTATCTTTTTTGTTTTGTTTTGTTTTGTTTTGTTTTTGAGACAGAGTCTCACTTTATTGCCCAGGCTAGAGTGAGTGCCGTGGCGTCAGCCTAGCTCACAGCAACCTCAAACTCCTGGGCTCAAGCAATCCTTCTGTCTCAGCCTCCCAAGTAGCTGGGACTACAGGCATGTGCCACCATGCCCGGCTAATTTTTTCTATATATATTAGTTGGCCAATTAATTTCTTTCTATTTATAGTAGAGATGGGGTCTCACTCTTGCTCAGGCTGGTCTCGAACTCCTGAGCTCAAATGATCCGCCCACCTCGGCCTCCCAGAGAGCTAGGATTACAGGCGTGAGCCACCGCGCCCGGCCTGGAAATAAGTATCTTTTAAAATACTACCTTTAATAAAATTAGGAAGCAAACAGAAATAAATGTATTGTTTATAAGCACATAAAATTCCGAATATTGGTTAATTCTTAATTTTGTATGTGTCCAAAAATGACCAAGGTATAGAATAGGGAGGAACACTTAATAAGATTGTTTTTGGTAATATTCTGGTTGTTAGGCAGTGAGATTATAGTTGTTCATTTTTTTGTTATTGTTAAAGGAAATTTGTAAAATTAAATAAGAGGGCAGTGCATGGACCAACGATTAATTTTTTGTACATGACATAGTATCATGATTCATCCAATTCATTATTCTCAAGGACCAAATTAAAACAGGAAAAGTTATAACTTTCTTAGTTGTTCAAAAAAATGGCAGGGTTATTTTAAGCCATATATAGGCTGTAGAGTCAAACTGCTTGGGTTAAAAATGTGACTCCACCACTATATACTACCTTTGAGTGTGGACAAGTTATTTATCTCTATGCCTCAGTTTCTTAAAATGGTCAATAATTTACCAGGTGTTGAGAGAATCAAATGAGTTAATACATACAAAACAGCAGTGTTTGGTGCATAGTAAGAACTCAAATGTTAGTAGTAGTAATGACAACAGCAGCAGTAGCATTAGTGGTACTCTATTTACTATTATATGTTTTTATTTGTTTATTTTTATTTTATCTTTTTAGAGACAGGGTATCACTAGGTCACCCAGGCTGGAGTGCAGTGATGCGATCATAGCTCACTGCAGCTTCAAACTCCTGGGCTCAAGCCATTCCCCTGCCTCAGCCTCCTAAGTAGCTGAGACTGCAGGCACATGCCACCAAGTGTGGCTGATTTTTTAATTTTTTGTAGAGATGGGGTCTCACTGTGTTGCACAGGCTGGAGTACACAACATAGCTGGTCTGATCATAGCTCACTGTAGCTTCAAACACCTGGGCTCAAGTGATCCTTCCACCTCGGTCTCCCAAAGTGCTGGGACTACAAGGCATGAGCCTCTGTGTGTAGCCTATTATTTGTCTTTAAGAACCACCTTATTTGCCAAGAAAATATTGAGTTTTACCTAGTATACATTTTCTGTATAATAGTAAACACTGATTTAAACAATATTTACTAGGTTTGGTGGCTCACACCTGTAATCCTAACACTTTGGGAGACCGAGGCAGAAGGATTGCTGGAGGCCGAGAGTTCAAGATCAGTCTGAGCAAGAGCAAGACCAAGACCCTATCTCTAAAAAATATAGAAAATTAACTGAGCATAGTGGTACATGCCTGTAGTTACTGCTACTGGGGAGGCTGAGGAAGGAGGATCACTTGAGCCCAGGTGAGGTTGTAGTGAGCTCTACAGAGGGAGACACTATCTCAAAACAAAACAAACCAGAAAGCTGTGTAGACATAAATATGAATTTTATGGTAAGAACTTGTCCAAATAAAATAATTCAGAACAAAAAAAAAGAGAGAAATACTCTTGTATTATTACAATGAAAAAATTTCAGTATAAAGACAAATAATGCTAGAAAACATAAATGCACAGTATTGGAATACTTTGATTAAATTATAGCCTCATTGTGAACGTTCCTACTTTAGAGCCTTTGACCTAATCCATTTCCTCTGCCTTGGATACTCTTCCCTCAGGTTATGTGGGTAACTATCTCCTTTAAATCTTGTCAGATGTCATCTTCTCAATGTATTATATTAATAAATTGCAAACCCCACTCCATCTTCTCCATCCTGCTTTTTTTGCTTTTTTGTATAATGTTTCCTTATTGCCTTCTAACATACAATAGCATTTATTGATTAATTGTTGTTTCTTACCCCATTAAGTACACCCTTTGCAAGTTCTGTGTAAGGGCAAAGGTTTTTGTCTATATTCCAAATATCTAGAACAGTACTTAGTATATAGTAGATGATCAAGATATTAAAATATTTGAATGAATTTAAAAGCCTACAAAGTATAGTTTGTATGTTACTATTTTAATGGCAATATTTATTTTCAATATAGATAAAGTTTTATTCTAATTATAAAAATACATACTTGCCGAATAAAAATTAAGAATCTAAACAATACAGAAAAGTAGAAGTAAAAATTGCCCATATTTCTACTCATCCCCACCATCATACCATGTATTGATCACTCTTTTTTTGAACATACCATGCAGTTCACTCATTTAAAATGTACAGTTGATTGGTTTTAGTATTCACAGAGTTGTACTGCAGTCAATTTCAGAACATTTTCATTACCCCCAAAATAAATGCCATACCAATTAGCAGTCACTCCCTCTTTCCCTGCAACCCTCCCTCTGAACTGAAGACTACCACTAGTCTACTTTCTATCTCTATAGATTTGCCTCTTTTGGACATAAGTTGATCAATCAGGTAATAAATGACTATTTTTATGGAGATAAGGACTTTTTATTTATGTGTCTTCTTGGTTATAAGCATCTAGAAGAACCATTTATACAGCTTATTTTATATAGAACTTAATACAGTTCTCTGCATAAGCAGATGTTTAACCTTCTAGATGATGGAAACCTGAACTTCCCTAGATGTATTTTGTATTATCTTAAAATTTTGTGTTGGCAATAGTGATTCTTACTCACTCTTTTTTAAAATGCTTGTAGATGTGAGTATGCAGTGCTCACAGGATATACTTCGAATGCTCCTCTCTCTTCAGCCAGTTCTTCAGGATGCCATTCAAAAAAAAAGAACAGTAAGACCTTGGGGGGTTCAAGGTCCCCTCACTTGGCAACAATTTCATAAAATGGCTGGCCGAGGCTCTTACGGTGAGTAATTTATAGTGATGTGTAATGACTGATTTTATGTCAGTCCTCGTATTTCTATACCGAGTTAGAATAAGCACATTAATCTTCTTTAAATATTTTGGTGGCATAAACTTAAGGCCACTATGATCCCATCCTAGCCTTTCTTTCAGCATTCAATTTACTAGGTTCTCCAAACTCACTTCAAAAGGAGCATTTTCACTTAGATCTGTTCTTACAAATTAGACTTTGCCGCAGTAAGATTTTGTGTGAAGAAAGGGTCATACTGCCAAGTTTTTTTTTTTTTAATTTTCTTTATACTTTATTTTTTTCCCTTTTTTTGGCTTCATTTTCAGTGATGATGCATAGATTTTTTAAAAAGCTAAACCTTACTCGTGTTGTAAATTATTTTATAAAATTGAATTAAAAATGGGGAGGGAGATAAGGGGATAATACCAGTGATAAAAGGCCCTCAATTAGAAAAAAAATTAGGACAAAGAAATTTGCTAGTTGCAATAATAGCAGCAAATGAATACTCTAAATAGGTATACAATAGATTTATGGTCAGCTGTGATGGAAAGGAACATTTAGAATGTTTGGACTATTTGTTGAAGATTGTCTTTCAAAGGTAAGGGTATAATTGGAGCTTTTAAAAATATGTGTGGGGCCTGGCACGGTGGCTCACACCTGTAATCCTAGCACTCTGGGAAGATGAGGTGGGAGGATGCTTGAGCTCAGGAGTTGAAGACCAGCCTGAGCTAGAGTGAGACCCCATCTCTACAAAAGATAGAAAAATTAGCCAGGCATCATGACATGTGCCTGTAGCCCCAGTTACGTGGGAGGCTGAGGCAAGAGGATCGCTTGACCCCAGGAATTTGAGGTTGCAGTGAGCTATGGTGGTGCCACTGGACTCTACCCAGGGTGACAGAGCGAGACTCCATCATTCATTCATTCATTCATTCATTCATTCATTCATTCATTCATAAATAAATAAAATCTATTTGTAATAATAGTTCTTAACATTGAAATCTTTGACTTTTTTATGCATGGTTTCAGAATGCATTATATATAAAAGCGATAGATTTGCCTATATTTCCCTTTTCTTCCTTTTTTAATGGCTAAATAATTTAAATCTCATACAAAACTGATTCTGTGAAAAATTCAGGTTAGTGGTAATGTTTCTTAGTATAAATTTTTATATTCTTGTAAAAACATAGTAGATACTTATTTATGCACCTTACTGATTTTGGACACCATTTCTATCAGTATAAAGCTATCTTTCTTTTTTTTATTTTTTAAACATTTTTACTCATCTTTCTTTTTTTAGATACAGAGTCTTGCTCTTTTGCCCAGGCTGGAGTGCAGTGGCCTACTTACAGGTTACTGTAACCTCAAATTCCTGGGCTTAAGCAATCCTCCCACTTCAGCTTCTCAACTATAGGCACACACTACTGTGCCTGGCTAGTTTTTTAAAAAAAAGAAAATTGTAGAGACGGTCTTGCTATGTTGCCCAAGCTTCTTTCTTTTTTTAAGTGGCCATTTATATCATTGTTCTTTACATATCAAAATGTATTTTACTAGTATACTGATTATGAACATACAGATTGTTTCTATCATTATCATTACAAGTATTTTTCAGTAATGCACATATCCTTGGCTTTAAAGCTTGTGTGTATTTTTTTTTAATTGGCTAAAATTACTCTCTCTAATATCAAGTTACACTCCCACTAGTTAAATGCCTATTTCTCTAAACCTTTGCCAGCAAGGTGCTCAGTCGGTGGGTGGGAAATGGTTATTTCGTTGTAGTACGAGGGAATGAATGGTACAGACTGTGAGAATAGATGTCTTGGCTTCAAACACCTGCTCTGTTCTTCTGTGATACTGGAGAAGTTGCTTAACTTCTTCATTCTTGTTTCTCATCTCCAAAATAAGGTTAATAACAGTGTTTGCCTTATATGGTTTTTGTAGGGATTGAATGAAGTAATTAATGCAAAGTACTTTGAACAGTATCTAGCACATAGTAAACATTAGTTTGCTATTATTTTAAATTGTTTTTTCTTTTGAGATTGAGCTCTTTTTATGTTTAAGAGGTCTTTCTGTTTTTGTAAACTTTGTTCATGTTCCTTACCTGTTTATCTATTAGGATGTCGTTCTTTTTTTAACACGGTAACTGCCACGTGTGTTGCATTTAACTCACTGGTTTTGAGCCCAGGGCCTCATGAAGCGAATGTATCTCAGGGCTGTTCACTTTGAGAACTATTTTTCACGTTACAATATAACTCACAGAGAAAACAATAAAAAGTAACAAATTTTTCATTAAATTAGAAAAGATTGTTTTGGCTTTGAAGTTTTTGTTCTGTTTTTATAATAAAACACAGTGGCCCCAAGGAAAAAAAATTTTTTTCTAATGTGGCAGTCAATGTGTCAAAAAAGATATTGTGATAAAGAATACTTAACATGAAATATATCCTTTAACAAATTTTTAAGTATACGATACAGTATTGTTGACTCATGTGCAACATTGTTCAGCAGATCTTCTTAGCTATTTTCTTGTGGATTTATAGGTACCATTTATATGATAAGGAAATTAACCTTTTATCTTATGCATTGCAGGTATCTTTTCCAATTTGTGTTTAATCATTTGGCTTTGTTTATAGTGTGTTTACTCATGGCAAAAATTTAAATTTATATAGTTAGATTAACCTTTTTTTTTTTTTTTTTTTTTTTTTTTAACATACCAGGTCTTACCTTGACATCCTGGCTGGAGTGCAGTGGTGTGATCACAGCTCACTGCAGCCTCAAAGTCCTGAGCTCAAGTGATCTTCCTGCCTTAGCCTTCTGAGTAGCTGGGACTATAGCTGTGTGCCACCATGCCTGACTAATTTTATTTTTTTGTAGAGACAGGGTCTCGCTATTTAGCCCAGGTTGGCCTCGAACTCCTGGCCTCAAGCAGTCCTTGCACCTTGACCTCCCAAACTCCTGGGATTGCAGACATGAGCTATTGCCCCCTGGCCAGATTCATCTACTTTTAAATGCATAGATTTTATGTTAATATTAGAAAGACTTTCCTCAGCCCAAATTTATTAAAATTAAAATAAAACTCCCTCCAGCTGGGTGCAGTGACACGTACCTGTAGTCCTAGCTATTCCAGAGACTGAATGGGGAGGATCATTTGAGGCCAGGAGTTCAAGTCCAGCCTGAGCAACATTGTGAGACACCCCCCTATCTCTAAAAAGTTTTTTAAAAATTATAAAACTCTTAAGTTTTTTATCACGCTTCCAAGGTTTTTCCATCCAATTTTTTTCACAATTAAATTAAGGTAGTCAAATATGTTTTATAAAGCCTATTTATAAATTCCCAACTGTTGAAATATCTCAGTCACTGGCTTTTAAGTACTTTTGTCTTTGGCCGGGTGCAGTGGCGCATGCCTGTAATCCTAGCACTCTGGGAGGCCGAGGCGGGAGGATCGCTCGAGGTCAGGAGTTCGAAACCAGCCTGAGCAAGAGTGAGACCCCTGTCTCTACTATAAATAGAAAGAAATTAATTGGACAAATAAAATATATATATATAAAATTAGCCAGGCATGGTGGTGCATGCCTGTAGTCCCAGCTACTCGGGAGGCTGAGGCAGAAGAATTGCTTGAGCCCAGGAGTTTGAGGTTGCTGTGAGCTAGGCTGACACCACGGCGCTCTAGCCTGGGCAACAGAGTGAGACTCTGTCTCAAAAAAATAAAAATAAAATAAGTATTTTTGTCTTTAACCAAATATTTTTACTAATGACTTCGTTAACTTTTGACATTTAAATAAAAAGATTTGTTGCTTTTAAGTGTTTTCTTAAAATACGTCTTTCTTATTTAGGAACTGATGAATCCCCAGAACCACTGCCAATCCCCACGTTTTTGTTGGGTTATGATTATGATTTTCTGGTGCTTTCTCCATTTGCTCTTCCTTATTGGGAGAGACTTATGCTGGAACCCTATGGATCTCAAAGAGATATAGCCTATGTTGTACTATGTCCAGAGAATGAAGCCTTGTTAAATGGAGCCAAAAGCTTTTTTAGAGATCTTACTGCAATATATGAGGTAGGTATTTTAAAAAGAAGTGGCATTTTAAAACTACCTTGTGATTTGTATGTTTATGTATAAATTATACTGGGCAGTTCAGTTGATTGGAACAGAGTGATGATGATGTCAGACTAGATATGTTTAGGTCTCATACTAGCCAGTTATAGTCTTTGTGAGTTTGACCTAGTCTTCTGTTAGATATGTGTGCCACGGGTCACAGTGGATATTGCCATATTGGGGGATAAAACATTGAGGGCATATCTGTCTCATTTAAAGTAATTTTTTCTAAGAAGAAGGAGAAGCATTGTTAAATAGAGAAGAAATTACATTATAAAAATTCTAGTCCTTCTAAAGACATGGACACAAAAAAAAAAAAAAGAAAAAAAAAATTCTAGTCTTGAGTCTCTTTGATCTCACTAGGCCTTACTTACATAGGTCATATGTAAAATAAAGCTGTGCTAGATATCTTTAAGATCCATTTCATCTCTGAGATTCCTGACTGTTCTTTTAGTTTATAATTTTCGTGTTGTAGTCATCACAAAGTGAAATGATTTCAAGTTATAAATGCTATGGGACATAAAGTCTTACTTCATTATACCTTCTTTTTACCACAAATGCTTGGGAATTCAGTCTTTTTTTTTTTTTTTTTTTGAGACAGAGTTTCACTTTATTGCCCAGGCTAGAGTGAGTGCCATGGCGTCAGCCTAGCTCACAGCAACCTCAAACTCCTGGGCTCAAGCAATCCTACTGCCTCAGCCTCCCAAGTAGCTGGGACTACAGGCATGTGCCACCATGCCCGGCTAATTTTTTTTTTTCTATATATATTTTAGTTGGCCAATTAATTTCTTTCTATTTATAGTAGAGATGGGGTCTCGCTCTTGCTCAGGCTGGTCTTGAACTCCTGAGCTCAAACGATCCGCCCACCTCGGCCTCCCAGAGAGCTAGGATTACAGGCTTGAGCCACCACACCCGGCCGGGAATTCAGTCTTTAAATTTTTTTTTTTTTCATCTTTTTTGGGGTGGTGGCAGGGTCTTGCTCTAATGCCTGGGCTTGAGTGCAGTGAGTGCTCACTGCAACCTTGAACTCCTGGGCTCAAGCAGTCCTCCCACCTTCACCTTCCAAAGTGCTAGGATTACAGGTGTGAGCCACCACACCTGACCTACATTTTAATTTTTTTTTACAAGCCGAATTGTTTGGCTGGTTTAGCTTCCTTATAAATTTTCCACATAATTACAAGGTATATGTAGTGTGTTTTTTATAAATAAACATTTCCCAAGGGGTTTTTTTTGGAACATTTGAAAATCCTCCCAGAAAAAAGTTCCATAGGTTAAATAGGTTTGGAGAAATGTGTATTGTATTACCCTTTAGAAACTCACGGTGCATATTAGGTTATTAAAGGCTTTGAAATTCTTGGAGTAAAAAAATCTTCTAAATTTTCTTAATCTAATGTAAATTTATTTGACACTTCTGTAACAACTACTCAGCTGCTTCTAACAAAAATCAGTGGCCCATAGAACTGGAGGGAGAGCTGGGAAATATATAGTGTATTTATATTTCAATTTTTATTTTGCTTTTACTTATGAATATATGTATTTATAATGTATAAATTGGGGTGGATGTGTACCTAAAATTACTATATTTTTCTGCTCACTTAATTTTGCATACTGTAAGCTTTCATTATTCAGACCAAACGGTTCCAGTGTTATTGTTATTATCTACATGTTTTTCATTAGAGATATTTTAATTTTGAAAGAAATTTAATGAATTTCTAATTTAAAAGTGAGAAAGATCTGTGGTCTTTTTCACCCTTGGTATTTTTATCTCACACGATTAATTACAAATAATTAAGCCTATTTTAAATAGCTTAAATGCTTTATTTTAGCATGTGTACCTAAATACTATAGTAAATTTACTAATTCTGCATTCTCTGTGTTTATTTGTAGTCTTGTCGATTAGGTCAACATAGACCTATTTCTCGACTCTTAACGGATGGGATCATGAGAGTTGGATCTACTGCATCAAAGAAACTGTCAGAAAAGTTGGTAGCGGAATGGTTTTCTCAGGCAGCTGATGGTAACAATGAAGCGTTTTCTAAACTCAAGCTTTATGCACAAGTCTGCAGATATGATCTAGGTATTGAATTTATATTTACTGTGTTAGCCAAGTATGGCCTGGTCCACCAGCTGCTGTATTTGTAAATAAAATTTTATTGGAATACAGCCATCTTCATTTATTTACATATTATCTCTGGCTGCTTTTGTGCTATAAAATCAGAGCTGAGTAGTTGTGACAGAGGCCATGTGGCTGCCAAGCCAAAAATACTTACTATCTGACCCTTTAAAGAAAAAGTTTGCTGATCCCTTGTGTAGGGATCCCATCAGGTAGAGGAAATTGTGGGCTATAAACCATTTTCTGTTGCTTCTGTAGGGTCTGATGTTTCAACTTTTATTAGCATTAAGATTCTTTTTTTTTTTTGAGACAGAGTCTCACTTTGTTGCCCAGGCTAGAGTGAGTGCCGTGGCGTCAGCCTAGCTCACAGCAACCTCAAACTCCTGGGCTCAAGCAATCCTGCTGCCTCAGCCTCCCGAGTAGCTGGGACTACAGGCATGTGCCACCAAGCCCGGCTCATTTTTTCTATATATATTAGTTGGCCAATTAATTTCTTTCTATTAATAGTAGAGATAGGGTCTCGCTCTTGCTCAGGTTGGTTTCGAACTCCTGAACTCAAATGATCCACCTGCCTCGGCCTCCCAGAGAGCTAGGATTACAGGCGTGAGCCACCGCGCCCAGTGTCTAAGATTCTTGGTTTGTTAATAGTTGAGAGATAAAATAATTTATAGTTAACCTCAATAATACCAAGAAATAATTCTTTGTTTTAGCTAAGAAAATGACAGCTATTTCACACTTGCATGTAGCACTCTTGAATTAAATAACAATGGATTTCCTTTAAACTTAATCCAAAGAGATGCAGAACCAAAAATATTGAATCTCATTACATATTCCTATAATTTGAATCCCATGATAACATTCTACCACTTTATATTTTAGTTAGCTCTCGATGTAGTCAGTATTTATTCAACTTTTGATTTAGGCACCTCTCCCCTTGTTTTTTGAGACAGAGTCTCACTCTGTCACCCTGGGTAGAATGTAGTGGTGCCATCATAGCTCACTGCGATCTCAAACTCCTTGGCTCAAGTGATCCTCTTGCCTTAGCCTTGGGAGTGGCTGGGACTACAGGTGTGTGCTACCACACCTGGCTAATTTTTCTATTTTTAGTAGAGACAGGCTCTCGCTCTTGCTCAGGCTGGTCTTGAACTCCTAAGCTCAAGTGATCCTCCTATCTTGGCCTCTCAGAGTGCTAGGATTACAGGCATGAGCCACCTCACCCTGCCTAGGCAGTCTTTGAATGGTGCAATGAAAATTTGCTAGATACTAGTTTTACATTTAATCAGTTGTGCCTACTAAATATAATTTTATTACACTTTCATAGTTATTTCTTTAATTTTGAATGAAAATTCTGGTATTTTCAATTACATTTTAAATTTGTTTCTTTGGTTTCTAGGGGAAAATAGAAAGCTAGTATATGTTACATTGTTAGCAAGCAGTTTAAGGATGATAATTACCAAGAAAGCATCAACTAGATTATTTTATTTATATGGTAGAATAAAAAAAGAACCAATCAGTGAAATAATTAAATATCCTACCTGTTTTTATTCTTCAGGTCCTTATCTTGCTTCCCAGCCATTGGACAGCTCTCTACTTTCCCAGCCAAATTTAGTTGCCCCTACAAGTCAGTCATTGATTACTCCACCTCAGATGACAAATACTGGAAATGCTAATACTCCGTCTGCCACCTTAGCACCTGCAGCCAGCAGCACTATGACAATGACTTCAGGTGTTGCCATATCTACGTCAGTCGCCACAGCTAATTCAACTTTGACCACAGCTTCAACTTCATCTTCGTCTTCTTCTAACTTGAATAGTGGAGTATCATCAAATAAGCTACCTTCATTTCCACCCTTTGGCAGTATGAACAGTAATGCTGCAGGATCCATGTCCACACAAGCAAGTACAGTTCAGAATGGTCAGCTAGGAGGGCAACAGTCATCAGCTCTACAGGCAGCTGCGATTTCTGGAGAGTCGTCTTCGCTTCCCACTCAGCCACATCCTGATGTGTCTGAAAGGTACCTTTAAAAATATTGATCTTTGCAGAAATGTAAAAACTGTGATGCTTTTTTTTCTAAATGAGACAGCCATTATGAATGAACATAAAGCATTTTTTATCTTATTCCTGAAATTTTAGTTTTTATAATGGCGACTTTGTATAAAATTATAATGAAGACTTCATAAAATCTTTATCATAGAATCCTAGAATCTCAGGGTGGGAATATAAGACCTTGAAAACCATTTATGGTTTTTGATATAATATTTAAGTCTGTTCTGTGACATAACTGTCAAGTAGTTGACCTGTGCAAATCACTCCAGTGACTGAGAAGTCACTACTGAGCCAACATATTCAGAGGCTTTAGAATCTCACGAAGGTTTGAATCTCAGCTCTGCCATTTACTAGTTTTGTGACTTTGGAAACATTCCAACTTTCTGAGCATGTTTCCTTATCTGTAAAATGGGAATAATATGATAATAATGTACATTAGGTACTTTGTATAGTGATTCCAAGTTATTTATGATGACAACAATGATGATGACAGCTCTCATTCCTTTTATGATGAAGGTGTTAAATGCGCTTCCCTTTGATTTATAGGTTAGATTAGCCTGAGCTTAGTTATTATCTGTCAGCTACCCAGGATGCAGTTGTACTCAAAGTTATGCCCATATATGTGGCTAACAACAAACTATTACCTATATTGATCACCCCTCTTGAAAATCAAAATAGATTTGAACTTAAAAAAAAATCAGGTGGCCCAAAGATAGTGAGTTACACTTGATTGTTCTTAGTCAGTTATACATTGAACTCCTTGTTCTACTACTTTCCCCCCTCCTCACTACTGCACTTGACTAGTCTAAAAAAAATAAAATAAAAAATCAAATCATCCATCAAAGAATGAAGCTTATTCACCATTGAAATTATAAAGTATAAAATAAATGTGCATAGTCTAGAATGTAACTAGGTCTGGAAACTTCATTTTTTTCTAGTCTAGCTCTGCTTCTAGACAGCTTTGTGATTTGGGGCAGCTATTGGGATAGGTCTCAAACTAAAAGAACTGTTTTTGTCTCATTTTTATCCTTAAGCGCTAAGCAATCTTTTGTTTCTGATACTCTATGGTTTTAAGAATTTCATTTTTTTTAAGGCAAGATCTCTGAATGTAAGGGTCTTTGTACACTGTGAAATTATATGTACAATGTTTATGATTCACTTTGGGAGAAGGAAATGTCCTCCATTTTCAGAGAGACTCTCTGACACCTCCCACCAAAAAAGGGGGAGTAGGGGTTTTAAGAACCTGCTTTGATGCTACCCCAAGCAAATATAGTGCAACTTGTTTCTTATTTCTACCTCACATTTTAGCACGATGGATCGGGATAAAGTGGGAATCCCCACAGATGGTGATTCACATGCAATCACCTATCCACCTGCAATTGTTGTTTATATAATTGATCCTTTTACCTATGAAAATAAAGATGAGAGCACTAATTCTTCTAATGTGTGGACTTTGGGGTTACTTCGATGCTTTCTAGAAATGGTCCAGACTCTTCCTCCTCATATCAAGAGTACTGTTTCTGTACAGGTAAGAGTGATAAATGTTATGAGTTAAATATATATGTAACAGTTTGTGTGAAAAATTTCACATAATATTTTTCTGTGAATTGGTTTTCTAAAAGCCAGGTTATATTGATTTTACTTTAAGTGATATTATAATAGAAATATTAAGAGAGCTTATTAAAGGTAAATGTTACAGTCATAACACAGAGAAATAATGGGGAATAAAAATATTGCATTAAATATATTAAATATTTCTCTTACATTACTTTTATAAGCCAGTTTTTAAATTCATATGCCTAAATAGAAAATATAGTATGGACCTAGAAAGGTTGCAAGTAAAAGTAGAAAGAAATTAACCATATTAAGTTGTTTGAAGATATTTTGAATTCTTTATTTTATAAACTATAACAGTACTGTTTAATGGCAATATTAGTACAATTGCTGTTTAGAAAATTTTAAAGTTTTTCAGATGGTCATTTAGTTTTGGGAGCCATTGTTAAAATTGACTATTAAAAAGTTATATAATAGATTAAAAAAAAAACGTAGTTCTTTATTATTTAAATTAGGTTTTGTTTAAATTTTCCAGTAAGGAGTTTTTGGACCCACAGTTACTTTTATTCTGTGTTGGAAGGTTAACATTTGTAATATTTGCCTGTACTTCTTAGATTATTCCTTGTCAGTACTTGTTGCAACCTGTGAAGCATGAAGATAGACAAATCTATACCCAGCATTTAAAATCCCTGGCTTTTTCGGCCTTTACCCAGTGTCGGAGACCACTTCCCACATCAACCAACGTGAAAACATTGACTGGCTTTGGTCCAGGTTTAGCCATGGAAACTGCTCTTAGGAGTCCTGATGTAAGTATGATTTTCATGACCAAAGTTATTAAATGACTATACATTTTATTATTTTATGCAAAACTAAGTGCAGTTGTTTGGTTAGCTCTCATTTTCCATAATTGGGTAGATAATATACCACGTTTTCTATAAAAGATTTTTTTTAAGATCGTACAGTACCATAGTACCTTAATTTTTCTATGTTACAGAGACCAGAGTGTATTCGACTTTATACACCTCCTTTTATTCTGGCTCCAGTGAAGGACAAACAAACAGAGCTAGGAGAAACATTTGGAGAAGCTGGACAGAAATATAATGTTCTTTTTGTGGGCTACTGTTTGTCACATGATCAAAGGTGGATTCTTGCATCTTGTACAGATCTATATGGAGAACTTTTAGAAACTTGTATCATTAACATCGATGTTCCAAATAGGTACTTATTTTCCTTAAATGTATTGTTATATCATCTCATTGTTAAAAATTCATACATGTGTACACATATTACATTTAATTTTTAATGACTATAAAACCATTTGGAAGGTTATATACATTGAAATATTAAGAGTTGGGATTGTTGGTGTCTTCAATAGTGAATAGTTATATTGTACAATTAAGATAATTAAAAATAATTTTGATGAATCTCTGTTACAGTGGCAAAAAACATTAAGATCCCTAAGTCCTATGTCATAAAGGTTAAAGCAGTGATTTTAGCTGAAAATTTTTGAAACATGGAACTAGAAGGCCCTTCTGCAATTAAAAAACAATCTTATAAAACATCTATAAAACATTTAAACTTTTCTCCTATACTGTGTAAGATATAGCCCCTACTTAACTGAGTTAACTTACTTTACTAAACTGTTGACTGAAATTTTTACTATTTAAATGTTAAGGTATCTTCTGAAAATGATGGTCTTCTTAGAATTCTCTTTGGCAGTATATATCATAGACAGTTATTTATGAAGGATGTAGTGGATAGGTCACAACAGGTGAGCCTAATATTGAGTTATTTAATAATCCTTACTAATAGCATGTTTCCAGGCTAGTGAAAAGTGCTCAGAAGAACCTGAAAAGCAAATCTGTGCAGTGATATTCAGTTTTAAGATTTGGGTTCTGTCCTTTATTTTCTTCATTATCATATAAAGGTTCTATTACTTTAAGTTTAGAAATAGGTTATATGCAGAAATATTTAATGATTATTAGGTCTTAGTGGTACTGGGGAATCTATATAGAAACATTGATTTTATATTATTGGTTATAAAGATTTATTGACTATATTATAAATCTTAGAATAGTGCTTCCTACCCTACTTCCTTGATACAATTTTGATATTTATGCTAATTGAGTAAGCTTTTGAAAAAGTATCCTTATCTGTAAAGGATGAGAAAGAGGGTATAAAAAGATAGTATTGTCATTTAACTATCTTGATAAAGTTAGAAGTGAGTTAATTGGTTAAAGGTACAGTGATAGAGTCAGAGAGACCTGGGTTCAAATCCCAGCCCTGCCACTTACTGGTCATGTGATCGTGGGGAAATTACATTAGCCAACTGAGCTACAGCTTACTTATCTATAAAATCTGGAGGATAATTTTATTTACCTCATAGGATTGTTAGGATGAAATCAGTTATTACATGTAAATTGATTGGGCACAAAGCTTTAGTACATAATAAGTACTCAATACATGGTAGCTACTGTTGCTCAGCCATAGAATGCTTATGTTACATACTTGCTTAATATAGGCCATGTATGCAGCAAACATACAACAGTGTTGTTTGGTCTGAGAAGTGTGGCGTACTGTTGGGCATTCTTCAACTTACAGTATAGAGCAGGGATTGGCCTGCTACATTGCATGGGGCAAATCTGGTCACTCCTGTTTGTTTGGTATCTTCTATATCTGCTTTTGTGCTGCAGCAGCAGAGTTGAATTGTTACAACAGAATCTTGTTGGCTTACAAGGCTTAAAGTATTAACTCTTTAAAAAAAATTTGCTAGTGTACAGCAGTGTTCTCTAATGAATTGAGGTAGTTTATGGACATTTTGAAAAATTTTTAAGTATATATTACAATATATATTGAGAAAAAACAAACTTGCATAACAAACCTATGATTTTTGTATATACTCTTGTTTAGGACTTGTGTGAAGGTTTGAAGCATTAAAATTAAGGGACCAGGTTTTCACATTTTCAGCTCTTTTGAAATGTCATATAAATTTTAGAAATATTTGTGATGGTCTCTTTATTCTATATAACAGGGCTCGTCGGAAAAAAGGTTCTGCTAGAAGATTTGGTCTACAGAAACTTTGGGAGTGGTGCTTAGGACTTGTACAAATGAGTTCATTGCCATGGAGAGTTGTAATTGGTCGTCTAGGAAGGATTGGTCATGGAGAATTGAAAGGTAAAATTGTGCTTTTATTATTTAGCGTTTATATTTCTGTTTTATCTTAATTCATATGTTGTTCAGGCCACATCTAGGTATATATGCTGAATAAAATGCAAAGGTTATAAGTAAAACTTTTATTCTGTTTTGTTTTTAAAGGGAAACCACATATATCTAGGCCATAAATGGCTTAATTCAAAATTTAAAAGGACATTTTACTATTTTTTAATTTAATTTAATTTAATTTATTTAGTTTTGAGACAGAGTCTCACTTTGTTGCCCAGGCTAGCATGAGTGCCATGGCATCAGCCTAGCTTACAGCAACCTCAAACTCCTAGGCTCAAGCGATCCTGCTGCCTCAGCCTCCCGAGTAGCTGGGACTACAGGCATGTGCCACCATGCCCGGCTAATTTTTTCTATGTATATGTTAGTTGGCCAATTAATTTCTTTCTATTTGTAGTAGAGATGGGGTTTCGCTCTTGCTCAGGCTGGTTTTGAACTCCTGACCTTGAGCAATCCGCCCGCCTTGGCCTCCCAGAGAGCTAGGATTACACGTGTGAGCCACAGCACCTGCCCTATTTTTTAATTTTAATGTCAGTGTTACTACAACTGTTCTTTTTTTTTTGAGACAGAGTCTCACTATGTTGCCCAGGCTAGAGTGCTGTGGTGTCAGCCTAGCTCACAGCAACCTCAAACTCCTCGGCTCAAGCAGTCCTTCTGTCTCAGCCTACCGAGTAGCTGGGACTACAGGCATGCACCACCATGCCAGGTTAAGTTTTTCTGTATATTTTTAGTTGGCCAATTAATTTCTTTCTATTTTTTAGTAGAGATGGGGTCTCGCTCTTGCTCAGGCTGGTTTCCGAGCTCCTTACCTTGAGCGATCCACCCACCTCGACCTCCCAGAGTGCTAGGATTACAGGCATGAGCCACCTCGCTTGCCCCACTGTTCTTTTGTTTTCCATTTTTTCCACTTTCAGCTTATTCAACTCATCCTCTGTTCAGCAGATACTAATTGAATGTGGTGTACACTAAAGTTAGGGGGATAAAGGATGTTGAGTAGCATCAGTAGTAAAATTTTGGCTTGATAATGACTTCTGTTTGAGGAATATACTAATTTAAAAATCTGGCCATGTGGCCGGGCGCGGTCACAGCTCTCTGGGAGGTCGAGGTGGGCGATCGTTTGAGCTCAGGAGTTCGAGACCAGCCTGAGCAAGAGCGAGACCCCTTCTCTACTATGAATAGAAAGAAATTAATTGGCCAACTAATATATATAGAAAAATTAGCTGGGCATGGTGGCACATGCCTGTAGTCCCAGCTACTTGGGAGGCTGAGGCAGCAGGATTGCTTGAGCCCAGGAGTTTGAGGTTGCTGTGAGCTAGGCTGATGCCACGGCACTCACTCTAGCCTGGGCAATAAAGTGAGACTCTGTCTCAAAAAGAAATCTGGCCATGTATAGTGGCTCACACCTGTAATCCTAGCACTCTGGGATGCTGAGGCAGGAGGATTGCTTGAGGTCAGGAGTTTGATACCAGCCTGAACAAGAGCGAGACCCCGTCTCTCCTAAAAATAGAAAAACTTAGCCAGGTGTGGTGTGCATACCTATAGTCCCAGCTACTTGGGAGGCTCAGGTGGGAGATTGCTTGAGCCCAGGAGTATGAGGTTACTGTGAGCTTGGCTGATGCCATGGTACTCTAGCCCAGGTGACAGAGCAAGACTCTTTGGGGGTGGGGGGGGGGGGGGGGGGGGCGGGTTATGTACTATATCTTTTATGTCTTAACTTTGGTTGTACAGAGTATTAACAATGCTGTTTGAAATTTTTTTTACTATTGATACCCACAGATTGGAGCTGTTTGCTGAGTCGTCGAAACTTGCAATCTCTAAGTAAAAGGCTCAAAGACATGTGTAGAATGTGTGGTATATCTGCTGCAGACTCCCCCAGCATTTTGAGTGCTTGCTTGGTAGCAATGGAACCTCAAGGCTCTTTTGTTATTATGCCAGGTTAGCTATCTTTAGTTTATATCAAATTTAATTCTTCATGCATTAAAGTTTTTAAATATTATATAAATTTTATTCTTCATTTGTTAAAAGAAAATGTCTTTCATTCTCTCTTCAGATTCTGTGTCAACTGGTTCTGTATTCGGAAGAAGCACTACCCTAAACATGCAGACATCTCAGTTAAATACCCCACAGGATACATCATGTACTCATATACTTGTGTTCCCTACTTCTGCTTCTGTGCAAGTAGCTTCAGCTACTTATACCACTGAAAATTTGGATTTAGCTTTTAATCCCAACAATGGTAGGTGAATTGTTCCTAAAAGGTTTTCAAGTGTTGATCATTTTGGTAGGCTGATTAATGGCCCCCAAAACATATTCATGTCCTATGCCTGAAACCTGTGAATGTTACCTTATATTATAAAAAGTGGACTTTACAGATGTGATTAAGTTAAGGATCTTGAGATGAAGAGATTATTTTGGATTGTGCTGGTGGGACCTAAATACAATAACATGTATCCTTATAAAAGGGAGGCAGAGGGAGGTTTGACTTTACAAGGAAGAAGAGAAGGCCATGTGATGAAATCAGAGGAAAGCAAGGTCAGAAGAAGATGCTATGCTGCTGACTTTGAAGATGGAGGAGGGTGCCATGAGCCAAGGAATACTGTTTTCCATGCTGGAAAAGACAAGGAAACAAATACTCCCTTAGAGCCTTTAAGGTGTGGAGCCTTGCCAACACCTTAACTTCAACCCAATGAAACTGATCTCAGACTTCTGGCCTCCAGAACTGTAAGAGAATAATTGTTTGTTGTTTTAAGCCAACAGTTTATGGTAATTTGCTAGAGCAGCAACTGGAAACTAATACAACCATTCTTCTACTTTATTGATATTAGAATTGGTTGCTGTGAATTATCCCATAAATCTTTAATTATTTTATTTTACTTTATTTTGTTTTTGTTTGAGATAGGATCTCGATCAACAGGCATGAGCCACTGTGCCAGGCCATATCTTTACTCATTTTAAAAGGTAATAGTTCCTAGCATTCTGGGAGGCCGAGGCTGGCAGATTGCTCAAAGTCAGGAGTTCAAGACCAGCCTAAGCAAGAGTGAGACCCCTGTCTCTACTAAAAATAGAAAGAAATTAATTGGCCAACTAAAAATATATAGAAAAAATTAGCCGGACATGGTGGCGCATGCCTGTAGTCCCAGCTACTCGGGAGGCTGAGGCAGAAGAATTGCTTGAGCCTAGGAATTTGAGGTTGCCATGAGCTAGGCTGATGCCATGGCACTCTAGCCTGGGCAACAGAGTGAGACTCTCTTTCAAAAAACAAACAAAAAAGGTTAATAGTTGACCATAAAACATTTGTACAGGTTTATCCTTTTCTTTTGAAATACCTGTATATAAACTCATTTTAAATCTCTTTATATCTTTATTTGCAGTTAGCCTCAGTGGCTCAAGTTTGTAATCCCAGCACTTTGGGAGGCAGAAGCGGGAAGATTGCTTGAGGTGTCAGGAGTTTGAGACCACCCTGGGCAACATAACAAGACTCAGTCTTGGCCGGGCGTGGTGGCTCACACCTGTAATCCTAGCACTCTGGGAGGTCGAGGCAGGCGGATTGCTTGAGGTCAGAAATTCGAAACCAGCCTGAGCAAGAGCGAGACCCTGTCTCTACTATAAATAGAAAGAAATTAATTGGCCAACTAATATATATAGAAAAAATTAGCCGGGCATGGTGGCGCATGCTTGTAGTCCCGTGGCACTCACTCTAGCCTGGGCAACAAAGCGAGACTCTGTCTCAAAAAAAAAAAAAAAAAAAAAAAAAAGACTCAGTCTCTACAGAAAACAAGAAATTAACTGGGCGTAATGGTGCATATCTGTAGTCCCAGCTACTTGGGAGGCTGAGGCAGAAGGATCACTTGAGCCCAGGAGTTTGAAGCTGCAGTGAGCTATAATTGCACCACTGCACTTCAGCCTCAGTGACAGAGTGAGACACTATGTCTCTAATAGTAAAATAAATTTAAAAAAAAATCTTGACTCCCCCAAATAATATAATGTATATAAACTGCCAGAGTAGGAATATAACTTTTCTGGGTGAACTTACAGATTTCTCTTTAGTAAAAGAAAAAAATAAATGATATTCTCTTGTTACTCTGAGCTACCTTAGAAAATGTCACATCTATAAAATTACAAGTCTATGTTATACTCTCTTCTTTTAGTGTGTTATACAACTTGAGTATTTTATTTAATAAGTAAAGGATAAGGGTATTAATTGTGAATACAATAATCCTTCCTTATCTGTGGTTTTGCTTTCTGTGGTTTTAATTACCCATGATTCAGTACAATAAGATATTATGAGAGAAAGAGACCACATCCACATAACTTTTATTACAGTACATTGTTGTAATAGTTCTATTTTATTATTATTGTTTTTAATCTCTTACTCTGCCTAATTTATAAATTAAACTTTATTATAGGTATTTATAATTAGGAAAAAATACAGTATTTATAGAGTTTGGTACTACCCACAGTTTCAGGCATCTATGGAGGAGGGATCCCCTGTAGATAAAGTGGGGACTAGTGTAGTCCCATTTAAAACAGATTTTCATTGCATACATACTATGTTTGCTTTGTATTAGTTTCCTCTTGCTGCTGTAACAAAGGATTACACATTTAGTGGCTTAAAACAACATACATTTTATTATCTTACAGTTCTGAAAGTCAGAAGTCGAAATCAGTCTCCCTGGGCTAAAGTCAAGGTTTTAGCAAGGTTGATTCCTTCTGAAGACTCTAAGGGAAAATCTGATTTTTTGCCTTTGTCAGCTTTTAGAGGCCACCTGCATTCTTTGGCTCAGGCTGCTTCCTCCATCTTTAATGCCAGCATTATAGTATCGTCACATTTCCTTCATTGACTCTAACCCTACTGCCTCCCTCTTATTAGGACCCCTGTGATTACATTGGAACCATCTGGATAAACCAGAGTAACCTCCCCATCTCAGGATCCTTAGCTTGATCATATCTGCAAAGTCCTTTATGGTAACATATTCATAGATTCCTGTGATTAGGATGTGGACATCTTTGGGGGGGGCCATTATTTAGACTATCACATGCTTGTTTATGCATGATTATTTATATGGCCTTTAACACAATACTGGCACATGGTAGACAGTAAATGTTGATTAAATTAACCCATTTTTGTTAAAATTTATTCATTTATTTTAACCTTTTTTGGTAAATGACCATAGGGTATGGAAAATGGAATATTTAATTTCTTTTCTTTCTCCTGGTTTAGATGGACCAGATGGAATGGTTATCTTTGATTTGTTAGACACAGGAGATGATCTTGACCCTGATATCATTAATATCCTTCCTGCATCTCCAACTGGGTCTCCTGTACATTCTCCAGGATCTCATTACCCCCATGGAGGTGATGCTGGCAAGGTAACCTTGTTATGAAAGTTCACTTTATCTATCATGCATTAACTTAGTAATAGATTAATATATGAAATAGAACAATATTTTTTCCTTAGAAATTAGCAGGAGGTGAGATTAGTAGTACATTCATGCACTTACTTATGCCTCATAGACATCAATATTTTGGAGTGTATATTCTTAAGAGAGTCTCTAAGTCTCTTCTTTCCCCAAATCCGGATTTGATAGACTGCTTGGCATTAGTCTTCCTTTTGTAGTTTTTCACAATAGCTTTTACTCAGGTAAAGGATTACAGTTATCTTTGAGAATCATATAGCTCTAAGAGCTATTCTTATCAGGGGTGTGACAAGGAACATAATAGAAATATTAATTTTCCTGTAAGCACATATAAAACACTGACCACCCACTTCTACTTTTTACTTTTAGTTATGAAAGCAGGCTGTCTTGTCCTTCTATTTGAAATGAAATCTGATTGGGGCTGGCATGCTGGCTCACACCTGTAATCCTAGCACTTTGGGAGGCCAAGGCGGGATCGCTTAAGGCCAGGAGTTCAAGACCAGTCTATTTTTTCTGTCTCTAGAAAAAATAGAAAAATTAGCTGGGCGTTGTGGTGCGCACTTGTAGTCCCAGCTACTTGGGAGGCTGAGGCAGGAGAATTGCTTGAGCTCAGGAATTTGAGGTTGTAGTGAGCTATGACGATAACATTATGCTCTAGCCTGGGCAGCAGAGCAAGATCCTGTCTCAAAAAAACAGATTATCAGGCTGGACGCAGTGGCTCTCACCTGTAATCCTAGCACTCTGGGAGGCCGAGGCAGGAGAATTGTTCAAGGTCAGGAGTTCGAAACCAGCTTGAGCAAGAGTGAGATCCCATCTCTACTAAAAATAGAAAAAAATTAATTGGCCAACTAAAAATATATAGGAAAAATTAGCCGGGCATGATGATAACATGCCTGTAGTCCCAGCTACTCGGGAGGCTGAGGCAGAAGGATTGCTTGAGCCCAGGAGTTTGAGGTTGCTGTGAGCTAGACTGACGCCATGGCACTCTAGCCTGGGCAACAGAGTAAGACTCTGTCTCAAAAAAGAAAAAAGCAGACAATCAATCAAACAAAACACAACTAATTAGGCTTCATTGAATAACACATTTTTATTTGAGTAAAATTATGTATAGTGATTATTTGATGAATATAATATGTATATGTTTAGAATTTACCTTTTTAAAGTAGGGAAGAAAGAAAGCCACATACAGTCAGCTGATCTTTGACAAAGTGTACAAGAACATGCACTGGGAAAAGGACACTCTTTTCAACACATGGTGCTGTGAAAATTGGATTGCCATATGCAGAAGAATGAAACTGGACCCATATCTCTCACCATGTACAAAAATCAACTCAAAATGGATTAAAGAGTTGAATTAAGACCTGAAGCTATAAATATACTAGAAGAAAAACCTAGGGAAAACTATTCTGGACATTGGTGTAGGCAACAAATTCATGACTAAGACCTCAAAAGCACAGGCAACTAAAACAAAAATATACAAATGGGACTTAATTAAACTACAGAGCTTCTGTGCAGCAAAAGAAATAATCAAGAGGGTGAACAGACAACATATGGAATGGGAGAAAATATTTGCAACCACAGGGGACTAACAGCCAGAATTTCCCAGGAACTCAAAATAGCTGAACATAAAAAGCCCCAAACAACCCCATTAAAAAGTCCGCTAAAGAGGACATTTGGTACTTTGAGAGGAGAGTCCGCCAATCTCCTCATTTGCCAGCAAAATAATAAACTCCTCTTCTCCTGAAACCACTTGTCCTTGTTGTTCTGATGTGGCCTCAGGGACAAGTGTTGAACTTTCAGTAACAGAATTTGGTGTCCTTGGGTGGGCCCATTGGTGCCCCAATGGAATGGTACCCCACAACTGCTGGAAGAGGCAGGGAGCATCTCCAGGTCAAAGCCATAGGTCTTCATGGATAAGAGCACTGTCTGAGGTGCCATTTGGGGTGGCCTTTGTCCCCTTTGGATTCCCATTTGTTTGATAAGTCTTGGCATTTTTGTATTCCCTGTATTGTCTATTATTTGTGAGTTTTGTTGCAACATAAGGAAGCTCCATCCCAAAGTCTCCTAAGAAAAACATTGGCTGAACGGTTAACATATAGCTACCAACCTATGTGTGAAGTGGGTGGTATTATTGTAATCTAATGTGTGTGCTGGAGTATGAGGGGAAGTGACTGTTAAATGAAAATTCCCATTTGATTGATAGGCCATGACATTTTAGATTGTGTTGGGAATTCCCTATATTGTTTGTGTTTGATTGTGAGCTTTTGTCTGGTGATTTTTTGTACCTGTGTCTAAAGATAATTACGATAACCACTTTGTATGGAGTATTTGGAAAAGTAGTGGTTGATGGTCCTTGGTTTATTCTGAGCTGTTGGTTCTTTTCCCAGGAATTTGTTGTTTGGATCCTAATTTTTATTTGGAGGTGCATTCTAAAGGGTCTTCTCCATTGGCTTTTCCTCCCCAAATTAATCTCAGTTGGCCTTTCTGTGCTTTTGTGAAAGAGGAAACTGAACTGTTTCATTGTAGATAAATGAGCTTTCAAAGAAGAATGGAAAAATCCTTTAAAAATAAAGAAAGACAAGGAAAACGACCCCCTTCAGGTACCCCAGTTGGTTTGTGGCACCTCTACTTACAAGTATTTGTATAAATGGGAAGTTTCAAAGCCATGCCAGGTTTTCCAGGATGGCCAATTCTTGTGCACAAGTATTTACTGAAGGGCAAATTATATCAAGGAAAATTTAGAGCTCAAATGGTTGTCTTGCCACTATAGAGTTAAAATGTGGAGTCTCAAGCTCTCTGCTTAAGATAAACTCATTGCTTATGATACCCAAAATGATCTGTGTTTGTAAGATTTTTGATAAATGAGATCCTCCTGTGCCCTCTAGAACCCCATAGCTGGCAGGGTGAGGCACTGGGAGGGGCCACAGCCTGGGAGCGGACCTGATGAGAGTGATGACCCACCATGGAGCAGCACACAGCAAAGGCAAAAAAAAAAAACAAAAACACTTGCCACCGCCATCTTAGCACCATGGGGGGCTCTGGGGAGGCCACTGCCTGAACAAATTCTTCAGTCCCACGTCCATTAGGTTATAATTCAGGGTCAGAAATGGTATCTCTTTACCCAGTAGGGAGCTCAATTTGACCAGAGGGCACCCATAGCCAGGGCAAGGCAAGTAGCATGAATCCTTCACAGCTGGTTAATATGTCCTTTAAACTAAAAACTGCTTGCGTTGTGCTAGCTACACCAGCTGGGGATCCTTTGAGACAGTTGAAAGGCCATCCTAGGGTGGGGTATGATCAGTGTGCTTTTCAAAAAAAAAAGGACATCGAAAAGAACCCTGCCCAAAATTACAAAGGGCTCCAGGTAACAAGAAACCCTCAGGAAAGCAAATGGTTCCTTCAAGTCCATGACTCAGGCAATGAAGGAGGGGGTGTGGGGGGCCCCTGCCTCACTATTAGCCCCAAACCAAATATCACCATAGAAGCCCCAGATGCAAATTGACAGTGGGGACCTGATTAGCAGACTTTTATAAATGAGAGGACCCAGGGCTCCCTGCCTCCCCACTAAAGCCCTAGATGCAAATTTATTGTGGGGATTTGATTGGTGCTAAGCTGCATGGAAAGAAGTGGACTCCCACTTTTCTGCCGTGGCCCAGCCTCTGGCACCCGCTGTGCATGACACTCTACAAATCAGGTAGTGGTGAGGCAGCTGTTGGCAGGTGGTAATTGAGACCTCCCTGCCAAAGGCCCCGGGGGCAGACCAAGGCAAACAGCAGGAGCACTATGACCTATTAGTTCCAAAAGCAACAGAAACTCATCTCTGAGGGCACTGCTAGGCTCCTGCTAGATGAATACCAAGGCCTAGTGAAACATGCAGGAGACTGCCATTGTGGAGCAGCCCATTTTAAAATTCGGACCTCAGCAGACCTCCACATTGTTACAGCATTGGCAAGAAGAAAGCTACCAAAGTGATTAAGGCTATGTAGGCTGACAGGACCCCAGGATATACAGAGAGAATTTAAATTCCACATACCAATGAGTATAGATACGTGCAGGATCTATATACCACTAATGATATTGTACTCAGTTGCATTTGAATGACAGGATTCTGGGACTGGGGCGGCCTTACAGTGCTGCTGGACTGTGTTAGGGGCTCTCCTATCCTGCTTGATGAGAGCTTAGTGCAGGACTTGTGAAACCTGCAACTGGACAGATTTACAAACAATCTAAGGGACCGTAGATTATTTATCTAAGAATGGCAGAATGTTATCATATCTGAATCCTAGACTTTGGACTTTATGTGAGGCCTTTAAAGGGACAGATGTTGAGCCCCTGATCTGGATCATGAAATGTCAAAATGCCTTTGGAAAACTGAAACAGAGTCTTATGATTGTCCCTGCTGTGGGGTTGCCTCACTCACAGAAATAATTTAAATAATACCAAAAACAAAGAATGAGCCTTGAAGTCTTAGTGTAGATACTGGTGAAACATCCCATGGACAGTGACATACTTCTCAAAGCCACCGAACAACATTGTGAGAGGATGGCCTCTTTGCCTCTGGGCAGTACAGCTATTCTGAGAAGCTATTAAAGACCATGTTTGTTCTCAACCCTGCCTCCGTTTTTGCCAGCCAAAGAAAATGAGCCTTTATAAAGGCTCATGACTGGTGGCCGGGCTCGGTGGTTCACACCTGTAATCCTAGTACTCTGGGAGGCCGAGGCAGGAGGATCACTCAAGGTCAGGAGTTCGGGACCAGCCTGAGCAAGAGCGAGACTCCGTCTCTACTATAAATAGAAAGAAATTAATTGGCCAACTAATATATAGAGAAAAAATTAGCCGGGCATGGTGGTGCATGCCTATAGTCCCAGCTACTCGGGAGGCTGAGGCAGTAGGATTGCTTGAGCCCAGGAGTTTGAGGTTGCTGTGAGCTAGGGTGACACCACGGCACTCACTCTAGCCTGGGCAACAAAGTGAGACTCTGTCTCAAAAAAAAAAAAAAAGAAAGAAAGAAAGGAAAGAAAAAGGCTCATGACTGTTCAGAGGTTCTAGAGGCTGTTTGGATATACAGTGATCATGGCAGTGGCACTGCCACTTGGTACTTCAGCCCAGAAAGTTGAGCTGATTGCCAGAGGAAATCAGGACACTAGCAAAATAGTTATGGAGGTCATTGGAGGTGATCTGTTCCTTGGGGCTTTGATACCCTGGCTAGCTTTAGACCCCCTTAAAAACTAAAGACTGGGGCTCTGACATTTTAGATGGCACAACTACGTGGAGACAGAATTCTCATAGACTCATCTCCTACTCAAAGCTTTGGTTTGGCCTCATATGAGGCATCTGCATAAATACACACATTGGGAGTGTGATGTCTTGATGGATTTGATGGGATTGTATTTGAGAGGACCCCATTTGCAACTAAATGTTTATATTGCTTGGGGTGGTGCAGGGACAGAAAGGCGACTCTCTACGCAAGAAGCCCCAACATGTGGGGGTCCACTCTTTAAATGATTGGCAGTTTCACTCAGATGCCTACATTTGTATTGGTAGATACCTTTCAGGCTGGATAAGAGGCTTGTCCTACCCAGCGGTAAGAAAGGAGCGTCCGAGGTTACTAGAACCCTTCTGGAAGAACTCACTCTGAGATGGGCTCCTACTAGGAGTTGGCAGGGCCTTCGCCAAGTTCTTTGCATGTGTACAGGAACAGGCCTTGGAAGATGATGGGATGATGGGCATCAACAGTCTAGGGAAAGAAGCCAAGCAAATGGAGAATAACATGCTGGCGATTGAGGTTGTAGACAGACGGCTGCAAAAACAGCTTGACAGCTCAAGGTATCACCGTCTTTGGCTACTCCACGGCAGTGCCCATTGGGGGGGGAATCTCTACTTCCCACTGTCTATACTTGGATCTACTACACAGTGTCCTATGGTCATGCATAAACTTGAGTGGACCCCCAGTGGGAACCTCGTGAACTGTTTCCCCAAAATGCTGGACACAGTGGACTCTGATGCCACAGATCATCAAAATGTTCATAGGCTCCTTTCCTCCATACAGAGCGATAATGAACCCTCCTTTGTAGTGGAGGCAACCCAGCAAGTAAACAAAGCCCTATTTTTAGAATGGAAATTACAGGGAACCCACCTAAAGTGGGATAAGGCATTGCCACTTGCCCTTCTCTGGATAAGGGTAGCCCTTTAGAAGCAGGGTTAAGTTAAGCCCTTAAGAAATACTTTATGAGAAACCTTTCCTAGCACCCTGAGGTAAGTATGGTAACATAAGTATCAGTAAAAAAAAGATAGAGTAAAGCAATATGTCAAATGAGTGGGTCAAGTGCTAACCACTATACATGAGTTTGCCTCTTTTAGGTCCCTCAAAAGTGGAAGGGACCCTATGAAGTGCCTCTAACAACTTGCACTTCATTGAAATTGTCAGAAGTGAAACCTTGGGTGCATCATACCAAAGTAAAGAGGTACAGCCCCCAGTGGAGAGTCCAGCCTTAGGTGATCTAAAGTATCTGCTTAAGAAAAAAAATGAAAATGTTGATATTTTTACTAATAGTTTTTGATTCTGTCTATAGGATAGAGAGACAACTCCATAGTGAGGATTTCCCTGGGCTATCACCTCTTCTGTTGATCTGTCTTACTACTGGGTGTGTTATCCTAAACCTCGTTTGGTTAAAGTATTTCTGTACATGATTTCTCAGTCTGAATCTGCAGAAGCCCATCTCTTGGATGACTTACAGGGTACAACTATTAATAATAGCTCTGCACTTAGAGTCCCATGTTTCTTTTCTCTAACCCAGCCCTGTATTGGGCATTGTGTGCAAGGCAACAGTTCATTTCACCTTGTCCTCACAGTTGTACTTATTGCTTATGCCCTTTTTCACCTGATAATCTGTACCTTCCATGTAAAACATTGCCCCAGTTTAGTAGGAAGTATCTTAATGACTACGTTGCCCCTCCTCCCATAGATAAGGAAGACTAAAATTGGCAGTGGGGAATATGTAACAGAGAGAATGGCCTGAAAGGGGTAAAAATGTTTTCTGTCTCTTCAAAACCCCCTCACCTTTTTTGAGAACTAAAACCTACATCCCTGCCTCAGGTCAGTGGTTGGGAGGAACAAGAGAGTGTCCTTTGTTCTTTGTCCCACAGGAGATGGCTCAAGGAAATTGTCTGGGTGGTGGAGGTCACGAGATTGTCTTAGCCAAAGATGGGATTATGAGGTTAATCAGAACCTTTTAAAAACTATATACTTCTGCTCAGAAACAAGGCATTGGTACTTTGAAACTGGAGTCTGCCAACATCCTTATTTGCCAGCAAATTAATAAACTCCTCTTTCCTTGTCAAAAAAAAAAAAGTAGGCTAAGGGTATGAATAGACAGTTTTCAAAAGAAGACAAATGAACAAGAAGCATGTGAAAAAATGTTTGACATCACTAATCATCAGAGAAATGCAAATTGAAACCATAATGAGATATCATCCTTACCAATCAGAATGGCTATGAAAAAAACAAAAAATAACAGATGTTGGTGAGGATACAGAGAAGAGGGAACTTTTATACCCTGGTGGGAATGTAAATTAGTGCAACCTCTATTGAAAACAGTATGGAGATTTCTCAAAGAACTAAAAATAGAACTATCATACAATCCAGCAGTCCAGTACTGGGTATCTACCCAAAGGAAAAGAAATTTATATATAAAAAAGATACCTGCACTCATGCTTATTGCAGCACTATTCACAGCAGCAAAGATAGGGAATAGATAGAACCTAAGTGTGTATCAAAGGAGGACTAAAGAAAATGTGGTATATATACACAATAGAATACTATTCAGCCATAAAAAGACTGAAATCATGTCTTGTACAGCAACACTGATGGAACTGGAGGCCATTATCTTAAGTGAAACAACTCAGACACAAATACTGCATGTTCTCACTTATAAGGGAGAGCTAAATAATGTGTACACTTGGAAGCAGAGTTTAGGATGATGGACAGTGGCGACCCAGAGGGGTGGGGTGGGGTTGAATGGTGGAAGGTTGCTTGGTAGCTATAATGTGTGTTGCTCCAGTGATACATGTGCTGAAGGCCCTGACCTTACCACAATGTAATATATCAAGGTAGCAAAATTCTACTTGTACTCCATGAATAAATACAAATAAAAAATAAATGAAAAAAATCTAGTAGGAAAGAATCTTTGTCCAGTCTTACCTTGCATCCCTTCCTTTCCCTTTTAACTGCAAACAAATAATATTATTGAAATAAATAAATAAATAAATATATATGTGTGTGTGTATGTATATTTGGAAAAGCACCAATAATCCCACCTCCCTAATAAAACCATTATTGCTTTTAGCAAATTACCTTCCACATGTTTATATTGCAGCTTACAATTAAGTATAATTACATTTTAATATTACACCTTTGCTATACCTTAATTTGTTATATCATTCCCAAAATATTGAACATTTAAATATTTTTTTGTTTACAGGTAATGATGTAATAAATATTTTATCTATTTCCTTAAAATAAATACATTAACTAATCCAAAGGACGTGAACATCACTTAGTAATTGTTCCTTTTTGTTGCTATAATGTTTTCCAAACACTATTAACTTCATGTTATAGATAGTGCTAGATGAACAGAGCTAAATTGAATCCACCTTTTAGATTGCAGTATGATTTTTAGGAATTGAGGGAATATTTAAAAAGTTAGAAATTTTATTGAACATACTGTGTTTTTCACTCAGCTGCAAAGGTTTACACATACACACACACACACCCTTTGGGCTTGGCATAATACAAACGTGTTAAGCAGCTGGCATATTCATTTTCTCATACAACTCTTAAAACTCATTCTTTTAATGCTATTACTAATTATAATACTCTTATGTACATAGCAACTGATTTTTTTCAATATCTGTCAGTATTTTGTTAAATTGCTATCATAAAGTAATGAGACTGTTTGCTATAACCATTCTGGATTTATATCAGGTGCATAGCTATACCATGTGAACTAATATACTTTTAATTTTGTCTTTTTAAGGGTCAGGGTACTGATCGACTACTTTCAACAGAATCTCATGATGAAGTAACTAATATTCTTCAGCAACCATTGGCCCTTGGTTACTTTGTATCAACTGCCAAAGCGGGTCCATTACCTGACTGGTTCTGGTCAGCATGTCCTCAAGCACAATTTCAGTGTCCCCTTTTTCTTAAGGTATTGCTACTTCTATGCTAGTTCCTAAATAAGCTTAATTGAGGACTTAAGCCTTGAGAAGTATATGTGGCTTTTTGAAGTGTTATGGCTTGTCTAAGTTTGGTGTTCTTAAATGTGTTACCACTTGTGACTCTAGACAACATCACAAAGAGATTAATTATAAAACAATTAATTTTTAAATTAAGATTACAACTTAATTATTTTTAACTCAAACTGCTGGGGCCCCTGCTCTTAGAATTGGTTGAGTATTCTTATCTGAAATGCTTGGACCAGAAGTGTTTTAGATTTTGGATTTTTTTGAATTCAGGATGCTCAATCTGTATTTTCAACTGCACATATGAAAGTTTAGAGCTGAGGAAAACCTACCTTATATATTACTTCTAGTCTAATCTTCTCATTTTTTTAGGTGAGCATATTTAAGTTCAGAAAAACATCTGTCTAAAGTTATAAATTGGTAGTAGACTCAAGACTAAAACCTGGATCTTTTAATGATTATTATGTTATTTTTTGAATTACATCATACTGCACTGCTACTGCCATTATGCTGAATTATTTTGCGGGTTAAAAGTTTGAATTTAAAAAAAAGTTTTGTTTTTTTTTGAGACAGTGTTTTGCTCTGTTGCCCAGGGTGAAATACAGTGGTGCAGTCACAGTAGCTCGCTGTAACCTCAAACTCCTGGGCTGAAGCGATCTTCCCACCTCAGCCTCCCAAGTAGATGAGACAACAGGCATGCACCACCACGCCTGGCTAAGTTTCTTATTTTTTGTAGCATAGGGGGTGTCTCACTCTGTTACCCAGGCGGGTCTTGAACTCCTGGCCTCAAGAAAAGATTGATAATTATAGTAATAATACTTGTTTTTAGTTTCATTTACTATCTTAAAAAACAGCTTTCTAGCTTTATATAAATCGCTGTGTTAAAGTTATTGAGTAGTTTTTTTTTTTTTTTTTTTTTTTTTTTTTTGAGACAGAGTCTCACTTTATTGCCCAGGCTAGAGTGAGTGCCGTGGCGTCAGCCTAGCTCACAGCAACCTCAAACTCCTGGGCTCAAGCAATCCTGCTGCCTCAGCCTCCCAAGTAGCTGGGACTACAGGCATGTGACACCATGCCCGGCTAATTTTTTCTATATATATTTTAGTTGGCCAATTAATTTCTTTCTATTTATAGTAGAGATGGGGTCTCGAACTCCTGAGCTCAAATGATCCGCCCACCTCGGCCTCCCAGAGAGCTGGGATTACAGGCTTGAGCCACCGCACCCAGCCTATTGAATAGTTTTTTAAGTACAGTAATGAGATTCTCAGATCTATAGTGATTTATTAAAACAAATTCATTAGTAAATGATATAACTGAAGTCAAGATAAATAATAAAGTGGTAAAATAAAATGAGATGTGAAAGCTCTATACTGAGTTTATTGCTGCTGCTGCTGCTATTACTGTTCCAAAATAACAAATTCAGATCTGAGTCACTTATTCTTACATAAATGCACCAGAAGTAGAGTTTTTATTCCATAAGTCATGCTAATTTAAATATTTGCTAACCAATTTTTATTTGTTAGGGTAAAAGTTGGATAGTATGCTTTAGTTTCTTGGGATTATATTTTAATGGGTACAAGACAAATAAGTTTCTTTCTTTTAAGCCTGTTGCTATTAAATTTTGATATCCTTGGACCACATCCCATTGAGTTAATGACACTTGAAGTTAAACAATGGACTTCTGTAGCACATTCATAAAGAATACAACAGTTGGTGATCTGAATTGACTATTAATGAGATAATATATTTAAAAGAGTGTCAGGCAAGGTAATAATGAGTTCTGTCATATAACTTTTCTTCCCCTTCCAATATATGTGCAGTGGCCTATACAGATCTCATTACAAGAACATATTTTCAAGGGATTTTCTGCAGAATAGTAGTCCTTGGAACCTCCAACAAAACAAAGGGTTCTTTGGTCCCTTGGGAAGTACAGCACATACTGTATGTCCCCTTTTGTAGTCACAATACATCTATGTACACTAAAGGCTCTGAAAAACAGCAGTAAATAAGATTGTTTACCTAGCATATCTTAAACTTATTTTAATACACAAGAAAAGGATTGTGTAACACCTGTTAATAGTTTATTACCTTAGTATTTCAGGGCACATTTTTTAAGGAAACAGTACTTCACAAAAAGTCCAAGGGACTATCCAGATTCTTTTCTACTCAATATTTATTTGCAGAGAGGATAGTGTAAAGTGGGCATTCACCCTCAGATACAGTGTAACAAGATTAGGACTTCTGGTTCTGAATTACCAGGTAAGGCATAACTTACCATAATTCTGTTCACCTTTTTTTTTCATATGTCCCATTTTATTTCCATACTATAGGCAATAAACCACTTTTGTGTTTCTCTTTGCTTGGAGAAATAGTGGATTGTAACCTAGATGGTTAAAAATCTTTTTTATCATACCAAAATAGAGAACTGGTACTAATTATATTGTGTTTAAATTTGTAGTGATCTGCAATGTGAGGCTTTTATTTATAACTCATAAATTAAGCATATACAGATACCTCAAATATACATATCTTTGGTTATATTCCTGAATGTATGACCCAAGATTCTATACATATATTATCATTGTAATAAAACACCTAAATATAAAATAGCTTTTTTTACAGTGTATAGAATGAAATGTACTTAGAGTTTTTGTAGTGAACACCACCTTTGTCTTGTCACAGCTTTCTAATACTATTATACATGTTGACTTATAAACAAAATGGTTCATTTTATTTAATTGACATGTAGAGTAGCACATTCCTTTCTCTCACTATTCATTGCCATCCCTAAATAGGTATGCCAGTTGTTACCAAGCTTCTATTATGAAATTGAATGGGCAAAAAGAAAGCCTCTGTGCACTGTATTATTTAGAGTGTTCACAATTCAGTCAAATGTAGCTTTAAGAGTAATAGTGTTATAAGTAAGATGTTTACTTATGCTTACTCCTGTTACTTTTTCAGTGCTAGACTTAGGTATGTCTGCATAGTCTTAAGTTTTGTGTAAGATAGGAACATACTGTACTCAAGTTTTTCAGTTTATCTTGTTTTAAAAGGATTCTTTGGTCTCAAAAACAGTAAAGCTATAGAAAAGGAAATAGGAAGATTCAATAAGTTTTGCCCTTAAAAATTACTTCTGTAATGAATGAGTTAAGCAAAGAGAAAAGGCATTTTTATAGTGGCTTTCATTCATAAATAGGACTAAAATTTGTTTCATCAATGAAAATACATTGGGAGAATAAGGGAAAACTAAACCACAGACTTTTTTTCCTTTTGGCTGACTGATTACCTGTTACCTTTTTAGGCCTCTTTGCACCTCCACGTGCCTTCAGTGCAATCTGACGAGCTGCTTCACAGTAAACACTCCCACCCACTTGACTCAAATCAGACTTCAGATGTCCTCAGGTATAGTTCTTTTACCATTAAGGGTTTGCCACTGCAACTTTAAAAGAATGTAATGTTGATCGTTGTATATTTTTCTCATATTTGGCAAGAGTTTACAGTTGTGTACCATCAGATCTCTAGATAAGTTGTATCATTCAGAATAAGTGCTTTTCTAACATAAGTAATCTACCTTTGAGAATAATTTTTATGAAAATTAGTTCTCTTTCTCCCCAAGGACTCTCTATTCCATAACTTCCACTCTTTTTTTAAGGTGATTTTGACTCTTAGATGCCATAATTGAAAACTACTTCTGTACTCTACATTGGAAATAAATGCATGACTTATATAATTTATTTGCTTTTCAGGTTTGTTTTGGAACAGTACAATGCACTCTCCTGGCTAACCTGTGACCCTGGAATCCAGGACAGACGCTCATGTCTCCCAATTCATTTTGTGGTGCTGAATCAGTTATATAACTTTATCATGAATATGCTGTGATCTTCATGTGACAGAACTGTGCAAGAAGAGGACATGATAAAAAGGATATTTCGCTGCAGGATTAAGTTAAATTATCTTCTCAGTGAAAGTCATTTGTGATGGGGTCTAATTCTTATTACTTCAACAAATATTGTTTTGACTTGTGGGGAGGGGCTATAACCCTGCTATTTTTCATTGACTATACTGAACTCTTTAGGATGATGACTGATCATACAAAACGTATTATAACATTTTCGTAGCAAAAATTAACCTTTTTTTTCCAGTCACAGTATTTGTGAAAAGTAATGAGCCATAGTACCCAGTCATATTAAATGAATATTAAAAGCATGGAGAGGAAACATGAGGAACAATGAATTTCAACATATGGCTTCAGAACATCAAGATGTTCTTGTATCGGATTATAGTATCTAGTATTCAAAATTGCCTGCATCTCTTATTTATTGTAAGTTTTTAAATGTATAAATTGTCTTATATTTCTTAACCTCTTTTATAAAAATTTTCCTAGAAGGTTTATACTGCCTTCTTGCTTTAAAGCAATTGGTCTAAAATATATGTAATCGTCTTAATTAAAAAGTTGCAGTAGGGTTGCTTTTAGAGTATTATTTTTTTGTAAGGGGGTGGGTGGGACAGTAAATTTGTATTGTCTCGATGTACAGTTTAATGGGGATAGAGGGGGAATAATGTCCATACCATTGTGTGTGGAGGATTTACAGCTAAGCTGTAGTTGCAGAGTACATGTACAGTAATGAAGTTCACTGTGTTTATAAATTGAAAAGGTACCAGGTCTTACAGCATTTTATATATCACACCTTTACAGAATAACATGATGGCAATATACAAGTGATATTGTTAGGTGGTTTAACTTAGAATAAAATGAGAATTCTTCAGTTATATTTTGTACTATGGTTTAGGGCTATGACTAATATTTCAGGCCATTTCCAGTGAGAGAAACTTAGTTTTACAAGAAAGACATTTGCTACTGAATGCTTAAACTAATTTTGGTGTTTAATGTTACATGCTTAAATTTTTTTCAGTTTTAGCAGTGGCACATTTAGGCATGGGAATATTATTAATTATGAAATTTATCTTCAGGATCTCCTATAAGGTTGAAATTTAGCCCAGCTCTAGGCATTTTACAAATTATTTTGAGAACAATCACTCTTGATTGTTTGACCTTTTTTTTTCTTTTTAAATTAAAGCTTGGGAATGTGTGTGAGAGAATGCATATGTATGGGTGTGTGTGTGCAATCAAACTGTGGTGTAAATAGATTCTCAGTGAATTCTGGTATTCAGACTCTATTCCACTAGTGAAAGAACCATTTTTTAAACTTAACCTGTTTCCCTTTGCCTTTTTTATTTATTTAATTTTCTTGGTTTGGAGATGGCAGTCCCAAACAGCAGAGTCTGTACTTTTCTATTACACAGTTCAGATTAAGGTAGGGCATATGCCAAGGAGGTTCTCACCTCCCTAAAGAAGGGACTTGAATTTTAGGGACTTTAATTCACCCCTTCCTTCAATACAACTTACCCCCTTCTTGTTTGCACATGCCAAGATAACTGCGTTTATGCAGTCTTTACCCCCTTGAAAAATCCTTTCTTACAGTGCTGCTCACAAGAGAGCCCAAGTTAGCTTCCTACTTGCATTGCTGACTTGAATTCACAGTCGCCAAGTCTACCTATATTTCTTGGAAGCAGTCTTGCAAAATTCCTATTTGTATGTTCACTAATTATCTACAAGGACAAGATCAATTGTATTTACAAAACTCTAATTTGGTTTTTTTTCTTTTTTTTTTTTTTTTTTACTGAAACTTGTTTTGTAAATACTATATGCTTAGGTTAAATATCACTTTCTTAGGAATATAACTTCTTCAAATTGTGTATATAAAAACATTAGCAAGTCTTGTTTTTTTCTATCCAGAAAACACAATTGGTGACAAAAGTTTTCAATCATTTCTTCAAAATTGTAATGCAATCCCAGTGGTTAGCATATTTTGATATTAAATTTAAAGATCACATCTCTGCATTTGTTTTTAAATTATACTAACACACCACAGATTATGTTGGTATGTTTTGTCCTGTACTTTCTTAAAAAGAAAACTTAGTTGAGATTTGAGGGAAAAGATTCTTATTTGGAATTTCTATAAAAAGAGTTATCCTTTTTTATATACTTAGCTCAATAGTGACTTAAAAAAAATGAAAGCTATATTCTCAGTTATTTAAAATCACTAATCTATGGTAACCACACCTCAGTTTGAAAATAGATTTTAAAAAAATCATTCCCTGATAGTTTCTTTTATATGGAGCCATAAGGAGGGAACCCAGTATATAATTCCTTTTTACCTGGGAATCAGGGAATAGTTCCCAAAATGCACAGAATTTACTGATAAGAGTTTTTTTCTTCCCTTCATATATCAGTTCAACACTCAAATAGAAAGTTATTAAATAGCCATTAGAAAAGGTCATTAGACTTATTTCAGAAAAGAAATAAAGCATTTTGTGCAGGATGATGGATCTGACTAGTTACTAATATACTGTCACAGACAAGTATAGGTAGTTTTGTTTTATTTAAATAGTTAAGCAAAATATTATACTTTATAGCAGTGGATTACCAACACCTTGACTTCTTTGTTACAGTGCTAATATCTGTTTTTTTTGTGCAGTTATCCATTATAAAACAGGGTGGAAGTTCAGTATTTTGGCATTTAAAAAGATTAATTATATAATGTCTGCTTCCAGCCAGTGAGAAACATCTAGCCATACCTTTCTTATGCAAGCCATTCAGTTATCAGGACTGTGAATTAACACTGTATGAATAAATTTCTGTACACCTTATTGTTTGGCCAGAAGGCCACCAAGTGTACTTATATGTAATCCTTAAATTTTAAAGTAGCTGTAATTTTTAAATATTTCTAAACTTTTCTTAAACCACTAAAATTAAGCTCTTACTACTTAGTCAACTATCCTCAGCTGTATTCTTACTCAGTCGTCAGTATGGCACAGATTACTGTATTAAAATATTTTCCTTTCATCTTCATATTTACCTTCTGAGGTAATTTTTTAACTTAATGTGTTACTACAAAGATTTGCAGATCTTTAATCAAGCACTATGTTAATACTGTAATATCAAAATACTATGTTGCATTATTTAAAATGTTCAAATTGAATAGATTAAAAGGAAGTTTTTAAATGCTATTGCATCATATAATTTGCTACTCATCCACTATGGCATTGCATATCAATCTATTAATACATTTAATGTTGCATGAGTGATATTTTGATCTGGGTTTCCTCTTAAGATTTTAGTTTGTTTAAATTAAGGAAAGATGTTTTTAACATACATTTTTATTTTGTCCCACCTCCCCAAAAATCAGCTGGAAATCTTAACCTTTTGGTTTTTCTTAGTGTTTTAATGGGCCCAGAACTGTGGTTTAAATTTTTTTATATGTATTTTCTTTTTGTGGAGTATAAATTTAAAAACTGGATTTGGGACCTAAAATACTCCTCAGGTTGATGTATTCATGAAGTTTTAAAATAGCTTTAGTTTTCAAAGTAAACTGGATTTGTGGACCTTAAAGTTACTGAGTTTAAACTACAAATTGTAACGTCATTACTGGACATGTCAGCATCAACCTTCTCAAAACTGCTTGGTCACTTTACGAAGGGGCGTTTTAAAGTTGTTGTTTAGCAGTGACATTTAATATGGTCCAATTACTTTTCTTTTTAACGTGACAAAAAAGAATAAGGAACAAACACTATTGCTGCCGAATGCCATAACACTGAGTTGTACAAATTGTGATTGAGGAAATGAAAAGGTTTATACTTTTTAAAAAAACAAAAAACAAAAAACAAAACTTCAAATGGAATAAATTATTCATGAAGCCTTCATTGTGGTGTCTCATTTTCTGTTGAAAATATTTTCATCTTAAATATGTGCGAAAAATAGTAGCAATATTATTTTTGTGTCATTTATTATGGAAAGGGGCAACCTAGAAACTGATTAATGGTCATTTAATTTCTGTGAAGTATTTTCAAAAAATTTTAATCGTGTATCAGTGTACAGTATATACAGTACAGGATAATTGTATATTTACATACATACCAATTCCTTGTAGGCTGATCGTTTTGTTATTTATTTTCTAGTCCAAGCAAGCTACCTTTAAAGATTTAAAGCTGAGCTATATCCTGTTTCTATTTGATCATGTAAATGTGTTTGAAGTAAAAAAAAAAAGTTCAGAAATGAATAATCCATCAAAAATAGCTCTGGCCATATTCTGTAAGCAGCCATTTAAAATATTTTTGTCCAGACTTAAGCTGAGTAAGGGCATACCTCAAAAATTGTGATCATTTTGAAATAGTTTCTGTCAGCAAAATTTTAAAAAATGATCTTTTAAAAGATGGTATATGTTATTTAAACTGCCTATCCTAAATTATTTTCTGTCTCACAGTTTACATTACCTCTGGTTTCTACTTTTGTTTTTTTTTACTATAGTGTTTTGTATGACTAAGACCAACTATACAGGCTGGGCATGGTGGCTCACACCTGTAATCCTAGGACTCTGGGAGGCCGAAGTGGGCGGATTGCTCGAGGTCAGGAGTTCGAAACCAGCCTGAGCGAGACCCCGTCTCTACTAAAAATAGAAATTAATTGACTAACTAAAAATAATATATATACAAAAATTTAGCCAGGCATGATGGTGCATGCCTGTAGTCCCAGCTATTCGGGAGGCTGAGGCAGTAGGATCGCTTGAGCCCAGGAGATTGAGGTTGCTGTGAGCTAGGCTGATGCCATGGCACTCACTCTAGCCTGGGCAACAAAGTGAGACTCTGTCTCCAAACAAAATAAAAAAAAAAAAAGAACTATACAAATCAAGGGTTTTTTTTTTTTTTTTTTTTTGAGACAGAGTCTTGCTCTTTTGCCTGGGCTAGAGTGCCATGGCGTCTGCCTAGCTCACAGCAACCTCAAACTCCTGGGCTCAAGCAGTCCTTCTGCCTCAGCATCCCAGAGTAGCTGAGACTACAGGCATGTGCCACCATGCCTGGCTAATTTTTTTCTAGATATTTTTAGTTGTCCAACTAATTTCTTTCTTTTCTTTCCTTCTTTCTTTTCTTTCTTTCCTTCCTTTTTTAAATGGCTTATTCACTTCTTTCACAACTGCATACCACCTTTCTTTTCTGTTTGTAACTTTTGAAAACCAATGTCTGAAAAATCCTATTAAGTGGTTTACTAAAGGAAATGATTTTTTTTCTTTAATAGTTGAAATCAAATGCTTATTTGTACTACACATAAGATATTGGTACTTGTTAAGAATTCAAGCGGCTTAGAGATAGACATGTTCCCTACCTTAAGCAAAGACAGTTTTTATATTACGAGCCAGTGTGCTCTATCTTGGCAAAATCCAGTACTTTGAAAGCCCAAAATGCTAGTTGGTTTCTTCCCTGAAAATCGTCTTTTACAATTTTTCTGCCAGAGTTCTCCATGTGAATTCCTTTAAAGTGAAGAACTACAAATTGAGAGGTGTAGTGAAATATGGTGAACATTTAAAAATACTCTAGAAGGAATTAATAAATTACCCATGGAAATTATCTTGTCTTTATATGAGCTCATTATGTATATAAATGTATGCATTTGTTAATTTAATTGGTAAGATGACTTGAAATATCAGCTTATTCTAGGTATAAATATTTCATTTCTAGAATCAAAATTGCAACATGTTCTGACAGGGTTTTTTTGTTTAGTGATTTTTATTATCAAAATATGCCTCAGACAAATTCGTAACTGTCAGAATTGTTCAAAAATACGTGGGGCAGATGGTAGTCATTATAGGTATTGGAGAAATCTAGAGGCAGAGAATCCACTTCAGGATAAAATTAGAAATGTAGTTTGAATCATATTCAAACCATTTAGGAGATAAATAATCTTTGAAATATAACTTCTAGGGAAGCATAGACATTTAGTGGGAACCATTATCTCTTAAGTGTGTAACATGAAAATGTCCAGGTTTTGCTTAACAGGGTATTAAGAGAGTTTTACTCTGTTAACTAGTTGAGATAGGTCAAGTTTCTTTTGGATCCCTCTGAGAGTACAGAAGTCCAAAGGGCACTGATTTATTTGAGAAGTTCACAGAAACAAAAAGGAAGAGGGAAGAGAATTATGTTTTTGGCTTATGGTAAAAGATAAATTTAACTGTCTTGAATGTATTCCTGATTTGTCTATTTTGTTAATGTCTAGTTTTCAATATTTTCCTGTGTGTACTGGAGGAGAGTTATCAATGCTGGAATGAGGATTAAAGAACCCTCACTCTTGGAGTTCTATTATCTATAACCAGATTTTCTGTTTGAGATTGATAGTTTTTTGAGCTGGTTTTTGTTTTGTTTTTCCTTCCATAATGACTCAACATAACTGTGTCAAGAATGACTTTTGTGGAGTTAAAATGTTTTTTGTTTTTGTTTTTTTGTTTGAGACAGAGTCTCATTTTGTTGCCCGGGCTAAAGTGCCGTGGTGTCAGCCTAGCTCACAGCAACCTCAAACTCCTGGGCTCAAGCGATCCTCCTGCCTCAGCCTCCCGAGTAGCTGGGACTACAGGCATGTGCCACCATGCCTGGCTAATTTTTCCTATATATTTTTAGTTGGCCAATTAATTTCTTTCTATTTTTAGTAGAGACAGGGTCTTGCTCTTGCTCAGGCTGGTCTCGAACTCCTGACCTTAAGCGATCTGCCCACCGTGGCCTCCCAGAGTGCTAGGATTGATTACAGGCATGAGCCACCATGCCTAGCCAAAATGTTGGTTTTAAAGACTTATTTTGCCACTACCTACTACAGAGAAAAAAAATACTAAGTGGTAAACCTAAACTATGCCACATCCCCAAGCCATGTAGTGTCAAAGATATACATTTAGATTAAGTCTTCGTTCTGTCATTCTCTTGTTGTTCTGAGCGAATCTTCACTTACTAGTAAAACCAACAATTTTCCTCCACAAGAAACACCTGGTCCTTAACAGTGTTCCTTGTCACTTTGCCGGGCACTACCATATCCTGTTAAACCATAAACTCCTTAGGGCATCATAACTATTGGTCTTGTGTATTGACTATCAACTATTTTCATTTCTATCTCTACTGGCCTGATTTTAGTCTAAATTAGCATTATCCAGTGCCATATAAGATAGTAGATAAAACTACTTTATCTGAGTGGACCATTGCCATATACAAGTACTCTTATCTTAATAGGTATCTCTATTCTCAGTGTGTTCCTTACTTGGTAGCTGAAAATCCTTTTGCTCTAATGGGCCTCTTTCCTGTATGTTCTCTTAGCTTCTTAGGCTTTTGAGTTCCTTGTAAGCCCCATGGTTATTTTGCCTTAAAGCCTCCCCATGATTTCTACATACACCCTTGCCTCAGATCAGGTTCCTTTGTTATACACTTAACTGCAGTGCCCTATGTGGAGCTTTTGTATTGTTTTTCACAATTTATAATTGTATGATTATTTGTCTTTACCAAACAACTCCATGAGAGCAGAAATTGGGTCTATTTGGCTCTCTATTGAGTCTCCAGAATCCAACACAACACCTAACACTACTAGAGTAAGGTATATACATACTTTTGAATAAATATTTTTGAATGGATGTTTTGCAATAAGTACCTCTAACTACAGAACTTAGCTGAAGTGTGAGTTTTGCAAATAATTTAAATGAAGTTATAAAATTCTAAGCACTTGGGACTCTTATTGTAATATTAATATAAGTATTTGATCATCGGATTAGGATTCCTATGATCCTAAGTTTGCAACATTCTGCATTGTGAATTTGGCAAAGCACAATCTCTTGATATCTCAGTTTGCTCAGATGGAAGTGAACACAATAATAACCATAGCTTTCTAACCAGCTTTGTGAACCTCAGAGAAAATTGTTTAAAAAAAAAAATTAAAATTATAAAGATGTAAGGGATGACTTTTTATTTTTTTTTTTATTTTTTATTTTATTTATTTATTTTTTTTGAGACAGAGTTTCACTTTATTGCCCAGGCTAGAGTGAGTGCCGTGGCATCAGCCTAGCTCACAGCAACCTCAAACTCCTGGGCTCAAGCAATCCTGCTGCCTCAGCCTCCCAAGTAGCTGGGACTACAGGCATATGCCACCATGCCCGGCTAATTTTTTTTTTTTCTATATATATTTTAGTTGGCCAATTAATTTCTTTCTATTTATAGTAGAGATGGGGTCTCGCTCTTGCTCAGGCTGGTCTCGAACTCC
>VSMD01025402.1:0-10693 GCA_008750895.1 Mirza zaza | reverse complement strand
TTTGAGACAGAGTCTCACTTTATTGCCCAGGCTAGAGTGAGTGCCGTGGCGTCAGCCTAGCTCACAGCAACCTCAAACTCCTGGGCTCAAGCGATCCTCCAGCCTCAGCCTCCCGAGTAGCTGGGACTACAGGCATGCACCACCATGCCCGGCTAATTTTTTCTATATATTTTAGTTGGCCAATTAATTTCTTTCTATTTATAGTAGAGACGGGGCCTCGCTCTTGCTCAGGCTGGTTTCTAACTCCTGACCTCAAGCAATCCACCTGCCTCGGCCTCCCAGAGTGCTAGGATTATAGGCGTGAGCCACCGCGCCCGGCCCTGAGCTCCATTCCTGCTTAGAGTTCGGGGCCACCTGCCCCAAAATGACTTTTCCCTGGTCCTTGGCTTGGGGGACTCTGTGCTCTGGCCAACACCGTGTATAACAGACCACCGCGTGGGGTCTTCCCGGGAGATTTCCGAGAGGCACATCTCACTTGTGGAAAACAGAACAACCGCCGTGGGTCGCCTGTGTCATTCTTCCTGCCCAGCCCCCCACCACCAGCATGGGGCCGACCTGAAGGTCACAGGCCACCCCTCCTTCAGAAAACAGCCACTAGCTGGGTGCCGTGACTCATGCCTGTAACCCTAGCACTCTGGGAGGCCGAGACAGGGGGATCGCTCAAGGTCAGGAGTTCTAAACCAGCCTGAGCAAGAGCAAGACCCCGTCTCTACTAAAAAAAAAAACACAAAGAAATTAGTTGGACAACTAAAGATATATAGAAAAAATTAGCCGGGCATGGTGGCTCATGCCTGTAGTCCCAGCTACTGGGGAGGCTGAGACAGGAGGATCGCTTGAGCCCAGGAGTTTGAGGTTGCTGTGAGCTAGGCTGATGCCACGGCACTCTAGCCTGCACAACAAAGTGAGACTCTGTCTCAAAAAAAAAAAAAATAATAATAATAAAATAAATAAATAAATAGAAAACAGCCACAGCCCCAGGGTCAGGCCTTGGTGTCTCTTCCAAGACGCTGGGCTCTGGGCCTCTGGGGCGTGGGCAGTGGGAAGTTGGCCAACAGCCCCTGGGGTCCTGCCAGCCCTGCCTGACGCAGAGCCTCACACGGCCCCTCCCTGCCCCACCACCTTGCTGGGGGACAGCTCCAGGGACTGGTGCCACGGGTGCTGGGCCGGGATGGCTTTGCCCTCGTGAGGACGGATCCCTCTCCGTTTCCCGGCACCAAGGCCTTTTCTTCAGTGGGGCCCGCGCACACCTGCCCAATCGGGCTCGTCCGTCTCTCCCGCGGCACGCGTGGGCCAAGCGGTGAGGGGACCCGGCGGGAGAGCCCTGACAGTGTTGTGAGCCACCGCGCCCAGGCTGGACGGACTTCTTTTTAAAGCCTGAATAGGCCGGGCGCAGTGGCTCACGCCTGTAATCCTAGCACTCTGGGAGGCCGAGGCAGGCAGATTGCTTGAGGTCCAGAGTTCGAAACCAGCCTGAGCAAGAGCGAGACCCCCGTCTCCACTAAAAATAGAAAGAAATTAATTGGCCAACTAATATATGTAGAAAAAATTAGCCGGGCACGGTGGTGCATGCCTGTAGTCCCAGCTACTGGGGAGGCTGAAGCAGGAGGACTGCTTGAGCCCAGGAGTTTGAGGTTGCTGTGAGCTAGCCTGATGCCATGGCACTCACTGTAGCCTGGGCAACAAAGCCAGACTCTGTCTCAAAAAAATAAAATAAAATAAAAAATAAAAAAGTAAAGGCTGAATAGCATTCCATCGCGTGTATATGCGTTTTCTTTATTCCCTCATCCGCCCACGGACACAGGTTGATTCCTTATCTCGGCGACTGTCAATAGCGCCCTGATGCCCATGATGTACGGCGGAGCCTTCTACACGCTGATCTCAACTCCTTACACAGGCGCCCGGAGGTGGGACTGCGGACCGCACGGCAGTCCTATTTTTAGTTTCCTGAGCGACGCCGTCCTGCGTGCCAGAGCGGCGGCAGAGTCGCATTCCCGCGGATGGTGTGCAGGGCCCCTTTCCTCCACGTACCTGCCCACGCTCGTGATCGCTCACCTTGTGATAAAGGCCATCCTAACACGTGTGAGGCGGTATCTCGCTGTGGTTTTAATCTGAATTTCCCTGTAACGCAAAGGATCCGTGGTGATTAGTGATGTTGAGTACTTTTTCACATACCTGTTGGACAGGCGTGTATTTTCTTTTGAGAAATGTCTATCAGATCCTTTGTCCATTTTTAAATTGAGTTTTTTTTCTTTTTTGAGACAGAGTCTCACTCTGTTGCCCGGGCTAGAGGGCCGTGGCATCAGCCTAGCTCACAGCAGCCTCAAACTCCTGGGCTCAGGCAATCCTCCTGCCTCAGCCTCCCGAGCAGCTGGGACTACAAGCATGCGCCACCATGCCCGGCTAATTTCTTCTATATATTTTTAGTTGGCCAATTAATTTCTTTCTATTTAAAATAGAGACGGGGGTCTTACTCTTGCTCAGGGTGGTTTCGAACTCCTGACCTTGAGTGATCCGGCCACCTTGGCCTCCCAGAGTGCTAGGATTACAGGTGTGAGCCACCACGCCCGGCCAACAACACTGTTTTGACGTGTGCAAATATACCCGTTGCAGACACTCCAAGAAGAGGGGCGGGTGGACTCAGGGTGAGGGCAGTGCAAATCCGGCAGACGGGGCTGCATCTCGCATTCCAGCAGCCGTCCTGGGAGGCTCGATTCCCACAGTGTCTCCATGGAGTGTGGCGTCACACTTGGACTTTTGCCAGCTTGACGTCAGGGTGAGAACTAGAGTCTCACTATAGCTGTGATTTGTGTCTGCGTTATGGCGAGTACGTTTGGAGCATCTTTGCATGTTTTGCTTTTCACATGAATTCTCTGTTCATTTCTTTCCATATTTTTACGGTATTGTTGTGTTTCTTGATTTTTAGAAACACTATATATTAGGAAAATTAAACCTTGATGACTTATGTTAATACGTTACACGATGTTTTTTTCAGTTTGTTAAGAAAGAATCCAGTAATCCCTATTTTACTGAGCATTTTTGTTTGTTTGTTTTTTGAGACAGAGTCTCGCTTTGTTGCCCGGGCTAGAGTGAGTGCCGTGGCGTCAGCCTCGCTCACAGCAGCCTCAAACTCCTGGGCTCAAGTGATCCTCCTGTCTCAGCCTCCCGAGTAGCTGGGATTACAGGCATTTGCCACCATGCCCAGCTAATTTTTTTCTATATATATTAGTTGGCCAATTAATTTGTTTCTATTTATAGTAGAGACGGGGTCTCGCTCTTGCTCAGGCTGGTTTTGAACTCCTGACCTCGAGCAATCCGCCCGCCTCGGCCTCCCAGAGTGCTAGGATTACAGGCTTGAGCCACCGCGCCTGGCCTTTACTGAGCATTTTTAAAAAATCAAGAATGAGTGTTGAATTTGGTAAATGCCTTTTCTGGAGAGAGAATCATAAAGGTTTTCTTCTTAAATCTATTAATATGATGGGTTATATGAATAGATTTTTTTTTTTTTTTTTGAGACAGAGTCTGTTACCCTGGGTAGAGTGCAGTGGTGTCAGCTTAGCTCATAGCAATCTCAAACTCTTGGGTTTAAGCGATCCTCCTGCCTCAGCCTCCTGAGTAGCTGGGACTACAGGTGTGTACCACCATGCCCCGCTAATTTTTCTGTATTTAGTAGAGACAGGGTCTCACTTGTGCTCAGGCTGGTCTTGACCTCCTGGCCTCAAACAATTCTCCCACCTTGGCTTCCCACGGTGTTGGGATTACAGGGGTGAGCCACCATGCCCAGCCTAAATTTTATTTTAACAAATAGTTACTTGAATTAAAAATATTTTTTCTTGTTCTGTGGCTATTTTTCACTGGTCACCTTCTATTTTGTGTATTTGTGCTTTCCCCTTTATTTCCTTGACTCAATTAGCTAGTCATTTACTTTTTTCCAAAGTTGCCACCAGATTATTTCTACTATTTTCTATTTTCTCATTGCTGATTTCTGTTTTTGTCTATATTAACTCCTTCCCTCTACTTTCCTATCACTTATTATTGTTTTTTATTTTCTAACCTTTTAAGTCAGTGCCGAATCCACTTACTTTCATTTTTCCTTTTAAAAGGAAATCATTGATTTCCTTTTAAAAAAGTTGCCGTGTTGAGTTGAAGGCCCTGTGTTTTCCTCGAAGCACGGCTGGCAGCGTGAGCCGCAGCGTCCTCTTTCTCTCTGGTAGGCAGGAATAGTGCACTTGGCTTCCTATCTGCCCTTTGACCCAACAGCTGTTTAAGCGAAAGTCTGTTGATTCCAGGTGGAATGGCCTTCTGTCATTTGCTTTCTAGCACGACTGCATTAGGACCCGAAAATGTGTCATTTTACAGTGTGGAACTCTGTGCGGGTCTTCTGGGCAGCTCATGGACGGTCAGCATTTGTGACTGCCCGTTGGCACGAGGGAAGGTGCTGTGTTGAGATTTGTCACCCTAGTCCTGGAGTCCCTGGCCTGTCCTGCCAGCGACAGCAGCAGGATGATGGCTCCCGAAGAGGCCTTTGGTCCCCCCAGAGCTGGGCCGAGGCCACCAGGCCCGGGCAGACTGCAGCCTTCAAACACGTCTCCTACGTGATTTCAAGGATGCGGGCAGTGGGGACGCTGGGCTTTCTACCGATGACGGTGAAGTACTCCGCGGTTCAGAGGGGGGGAAGAGCTTTCTATAATTTCCTTAGCCGGCCAAGCTCTAGGACAGCGTATTAAACATTTAACATTTAGCAATAGGATGAATCATTGATTTCAGTAGCCAGGCCATGAGTGCATCTGTTCTAGAATTTGGGGCAGCTATGGGTGCCCTTGTCGGGCAGGACAGCGCAGTGAAGAAGAGGAATGCGTCCAGCACAGAGAGGTCTTTGTCTTGGGCAGGGTGTGAGCGAGGGCCTGGGCGCGGCTGGACTATCTGGTGGCCCCGGAGAGGCGGGGAGGGGCATGGGGAGGGCAGCGCAGAGAAGGCCCAGGGGCCGGGGCAGGGATGCCTGAGCCGGTTCTGCGGTGGGCTCGCCCCGCCAGCCCCTCTCAGAATCTAGGCACGGGGCAGCTCCGAGCAGAGGGAGGTGTGCACGACTGTGCACCTGCCCCAGGGCCCCCACCGCCGGAGGAGGGTCCGGCGGAGGTGGCAATTTTCCGACACTTCCTGGTTAGCCTGCTTTTGGGCCCCCGGAGAAGGTTCTGAGCCTGGGGCAGAAAAGTGGGACCCTGTCGGGACTCAGGGGTGGGCCCCCTAACGGTGCCTGGTGCCACCACGCTGCAGCTGAGGTCAGAGTGAGCTGAGGGGCTGTGGCCAGGTGCATCTACCAGGGTCGGCGTGCACCAGCGAGGGCCGTTCTCCTGTCACCACTCAGGCCCCTGTGGCCGGATGACTGTCCATTGCACCAGTGATGTAGGAAGAGGCTCAGCAACCCGAGGTAGCTGACACCGCGCTTCCAGCCTCCTCCAGGGGAGCGTGGGTGCCCTTGGAGGTTGGTGCGCGGGCAGCTCAGCCCTGGCCCTTCCGTCCCACCACCGTCTTCTGCCTGTGTCACCCCCCAGTTTTGGAAATGCCAGGGGCTGCCACGAGCGACATTGGCCCTGCTCCTGTGGCTAAGCCAGGCCACAGCGGGCTTCTGCCACCCGGGCAGCGGGCAGCTTCCTGGCCCTGAGAGCAGCCGGGGACGGGTGGAGCACAGAGGAGGCCTCCAGCGAGGTGGCTGCTGCCGCCCCCGCCTTGCACCCTTGTCTGCGGGGACAGGGCGAGGGGCCGGAGGCTTAGGCAGGGACACACCTCTTAGGGAGCCAAGAAGAAGAGGCAGCTGAGCTAAAAATAGGAGCATTGAACAGGGAGTCGGGAAATGCCATCCACAGCCCAGCCCTGCTCTCGTCTTGGCTTCTGGTCGCGTGACATCACACAGCGAGACCCGGGAGGAGCTCAAGCCCAGGTGGAGAGCAGTTCTCTGTGAAGGTGTAGTGACACACGTGACGGCAGCAGGTGACAGTGTGCTGACCATGCGCTGAGGCTCAGCGAGAGGAGGGTGGGCAGGCTGTGGGCCCGGCACACCCCTAGCTGTGCCAGGAGCCTGCTGTGCCTCAGTTTCCCCCTTATGAAATGGTGTGATAATGGCAGGAAGATGTCCCTGGGCACTATGGCGTTCAGGAGTTGCCATGACGAGGGTGCTCCCTGTGCTCCATGATGAGGGTGCTCCCTGTGCTCCAGGCGGGGCTGAGCCCCGCAGGTCTCACCTCGGAGCTGTCGGGGGTCCCTTGCTTGACACTGTGCCTCTATCCCGTCTGTGACGTGGACATAGGATGTGGGTTTTTATGGGAATTAAAAGAATCCGGAGCCGGGCGCGGTGGCTCCCACCTGTAATCCTAGCACTCTGGGAGGCCGAGGCGGGCGGATTGCTGGAGGTCAGGAGTTCGAAACCAGCCTGAGCGAGAGCGAGACACCGTCTCTACTATAAATAAAAAGAAATTAATTGGCCAACTAAAAACATATAGAAGAAATGAGCCGGGCATGGTGGACCACACTTGTAGTCACAGCTACTTGGGAGCCTGAGGCAGAAGGATGGGTTGAGCCCAGGAGTTTGAGGTTGCTGTGAGCTAGGCTGCCGCCACGGCACTCCAGCCCGGGCAACAGAGTGAGACTCTGTTTAAAAGCAAATAAATAATCCAGGAGTGCCAAGTGCATAGAATTCATGTTGTGGTGGGAAAGAAATGCTGTCGTGCCCCCTGCGTTCAGATGAGAAAACAGGCCCAGGGGACATGAAGAATAATTTAGGGTCCCTGGATCCCACCCCAGAATCTGCTGCCAACCCCCAGCGTGATCTGCTTTTTCTGTAGTCAAGTTCCTTATACGGAACTAGCGGAACGTGCAGGCATGTGGCAAAAAGGAGGAAGAAATTACCTACAGTTCATGATCCAGTGACAGTCATGCCTAGGTTTTTGTGCATTTTCTCCCAACCTCTTTTATAATGCTAGTGGGGTATTTTGCTTTTATCTACTTGTTACCATATTATACCTTCACTTTTATCTTCATTAAGCCTTTTTTCAATTAACATTGTAAGTGTCTCCCAGATTATCATAAACCTTTTCTAAACACCATAGTGAAGGTGACATGATAACTCACCAAGGGGACATAGTATAATTTATGTCACACAATTTTTGACACTTAGGTTGTTTCCAATTTCTTCTCCTGCAAATGATGCTGTGTTTTTTCTTTTCTTTTTTTTTTTTTTCGTTTTGAGACAGAGTCTCACTCTGTCGCCCGGGCTAGAGTGCCGTGGCGTCAGCCTAGCTCACAGCAACCTCCAACTCCTGGGCTCAGGCGATCCTCCTGCCTCGGCCTCCCGAGTAGCTGGGACTAGGATTACAGGTGTGAGCCACCATGCCCGGCCCAAGCTGTGTTTTTATACATAAAGGTTTCAGAGAGATTATTTCCTTAAAGGGCTCTAAAGTCGGATTGCCGGGTCAAAGGATGAAAGGTTGTCACTGCTTTTTAAAAAGCGGACCCCTCCGAGGGCCCCCAGGGTCCTGCAGGCGGCCAGTGTGCCCGTCCCACACCGCACACCCTCGGGCTCCTCTGCTTCCCCACTAAGACTTTGTTAATTTAGTATGGAAAAAATTTGTTTATATGCCATTTCCTTGATTATTCATGAGGTAGAATACTTCTCCATGTAATTGTTACTGTGTTTATTTCTTCCTTTGTGGGCTATTTGCTGACCGGGATATGTTTATGGAAGGACTGGCGGAACGCACAGGTGGAATCGCACGTCAGAGAGCCCCTGCGGCAAAGGGCACGGCTCAGGGTTGCCCTGCGGGGGAACGAGGAGCGATCAGGAAGAGGAGGAAGCGCAAGGTGAAATATGGAAAGCAACACACACCTGGCCTTGTGGGTTGTTTGAAAACTCACATGTGACTATAAAGGCAGTTGGGGTTTTTGTTACCATTGAAACTGATGATACAGAGTCACCTGCTGTCGTGAGAGGAGTCCCGTGCACCCTGTTATCCAGTGTCCCCTAGTGGAAACATCTTGTAAAATCATAGCACAATGACACTGTGACATTGACACAGTGCAGATCCAGAACATTCCACCCCCACCAAGGATCCCCCCCCCCCGCTTCCCTTTCATAGCCCCACAGCCCCCTTAATCCCTGACAGCCACTGGCCTGTTCTCCATGTGAATAATCTTGTTATTTGAAGAATGTTGGGTAAGTGCAACCACACAGCATGTAAGCTGTGGGGTTGGATGGTTTTCACTCAGCATTATTCTCTGGAGATTCATCCAGGTCCTCGTGTGTGTTGATAGTTTATTCCTTTTTTGTTTTTTTTGAGATAGGGTCTCTGTCACCCAGGCTGGAGTGCAGTGGCACAATCATAGCTTGCAGTGGCCTCAAACTCCTGGGCTCAAGGGATCCTTCTGCCTTGGCTTCTGAAAGTGCTGGTATGGGTGTGAGCCACCATGCCTGGCCACTTTGTTCTTTTTTATTGCTGAGTAGTATTCCGTGGTATGGATGTACTGAATTTTGTTTATTCATCCATTAAAGGACATCTGGACTGTGTCCAGTTACACAGCAGGGTAACCTGCCACGGACATTCACTGACTTGACATTCTTTTCACCCTAGCCATTTGCGGAGAGGGCCTGAGCAAATCCTGCTGTTCCTCCCGTTAGATAGAGCAAATACAATGTCCCGATACATAATTTAATAGGCTCCTGCAGCCTGGAGCCATCGTAATGGGCTACCAGGAAAGACCATTTGAGCTCAAGTTCCAGCAACTTTTCAAAACAAAACCAAACCACAGATAACAAACCCCCAAATGCTGTCTCATGAGAAAAGGACCTAAAAAAAGAATAGACATCAATTAACAGGAAAAGTATCATTTTCACCATAATTAAAAGGAATTGCTAAACCAGTATGTGTGCTGAATTCAAACAAATTCTTGTGTGTTGGAAAAAAATAAAAAGAAAAGAAAAGATCTCTAATAGGTCTGCTCAGAGGGAAAACAGTCCACAATCCACTTCCTTCCCACGAGCCAGAGCACTGCCTGGGATGGGGCAGGAAAGCTTTGCCTTACTCCCCCCCCCCCCCCCCCCAGAAAGAAAACTGTTCCATGCAGGAGCTGCCTATTGTGGCCACAACACTGTGTCCATATCTTTGTGGAGCAGGGAATTGTTAGTCTCTGTTTCCTGGTAGCTGGACCTAGTTCTCCGTGAGAACAGACTAAAGCCATGGAGATTCCTCGGCTCAGGGTCTATACTTGGTACTGTCAGGGTTTTTAGTTTTAATTTTAGCTATTTGAGTAGATGTGAAGTGGTATCTCATTTTCATTTTTATTTGCATTTCCCTGATGTCTAATCAATGTTGAGCAGCTTTTCGTGTGATAACTGGACTTTTTTGTTTGTCCCTTTTATTTTTTATTCTTCTGTTGTTCTTTTCCAGCCTCTTTTTGGATTAATCAAATATTTTCTGTTATTCCATTTTTTTTTCTGTATTGGCTTCTTAGCCAAACCTCTTTCACTTATTTTTTTCTAGTTGCTTCGCTTTAGTGCACAAAATATGTTTCCTTAACTACCGCGTTTGGCATAGAGTCAATATGGTATCACTTCAATCTTCCCTCTTCATACATAACCCTTCACACCTGCAACTTCACCCTTCACAAAGGTAATGAGCTTATCACTGTGTGATGTCCTTTTCCCACTATGCTTCATGCCATTCTTGCCTTGACTTTTACTTCTACCCACATTTTAGTACTTTTTCTGATTAGTGTTCATTTTAAACAGTCAGTTGTCTCTTAAAGAAATTGTGAGAAGAAGAGAAAAGCATAGTATTTAACATTTACCAGTTGTTGGTCACTTCTGGAGCTCTCCTTTCCTTGCTGTACCCCCAAGTATGTATCTGATGTCACTTGCTTTCACCTTTCACTTCAGCATTTCTTGTACTACTTGCCTACTGGCCACACATTCTTTCGACTTTATCTGAAAATATCTTCAATTCTGCCCTCATTTTTTGAAGAGCACGTTTGCTAGATATAGAGTTTGGAGTTGACAGGTTTTTAAAATTTAGCCCTTTAAAGATTTATACCATTGCTTTCTGGCCTTCAATGTGTCTGATGAGAAGTCAGTGTCTTCTAGCCATTGTTCCCCTGAATATAAAGTCTTTCCTTGCTGGCTGCTTTTAAGATTTTGTTGGCCTATGACTTTCCGCCGTTTGACTGTGATGTGCTTGCATGCGATTTTCTTTGTATGTGTCCTATCAGGTTTTGCTGAGTTCCTTGACCTGTAAATCAAAGTTTTTCAACAAATTTTTGGATTTTGGGCCATTATTTTGCAAAAATGTTTTTCTGCCCTAGTCTTACATTCTTCTCCTTCTGGAACTCCTGTTACGTGTGCTTTGGGCATTTTACACTGTCCTCAGGTCTCTGAGGTTCCATTTATTTTTCTTCAATTTTTTTTCTCTTCTTCAGATTGAATAATTTTCTAGTCATCGGTCTTCAAAATCACTAACTCCTTCTGTTATTTCCAATCTTCTGTTAATACAAGTCAGTGAAATTTTTATTTGTTATTGTACCTTTCAATTCTAAAATATTCAGTTGATTCTTTTTAAGTACTTTCTATTACCCTGCTGTGAGTCCCTATCTCTTTACTCATTAAGACTATGTTTACATTTAATCCTTTGAACATATATATATATATATATAT
>VSMD01025401.1:0-46303 GCA_008750895.1 Mirza zaza | reverse complement strand
GAGACAGAGTCTCACTTTATTGCCCAGGCTAGAGTGAGTGCCGTGGCGTCAGCCTAGCTCACAGCAACCTCAAACTCCTGGGCTCAAGCAATCCTGCTGCCTCAGCCTCCCAAGTAGCTGGGACTACAGGCATGCGCCACCATGCCCGGCTAATTTTTTCTATATATATTAGTTGGCCAATTAATTTCTTTCTGTTTATAGTAGAGATGGGGTCTCGCTCTTGCTCAGGCTGGTCTCGAACTCCTGAGCTCAAATGATCCGCCCACCTCGGCCTCCCAGAGAGCTAGGATTACAGGCTTGAGCCACCGCGCCCGGCCGCAACTTTTCTTTAAGTTTGAAATTATTCCAAGTTAAAAGTTAAAAAGACTTAATGCCTACTGGGTAAAACATTTAAATAGTACAGGAGGACATAAAGTAAAAAGTGAAAGTCCTCTGTCTTCAATTCCATTCCCAGAGGTAATCAATGCTAACAGCTTCTTGGGATTTATTTTTTATATATCCTATATACATACATGTGATTTACATATAAGTAAACTTTTTTTTAAACAAATGAGCTCATACTGTTCCCATTATTCCTGCAAATAGCTTTCTTCACCTGGTAGCAGAGGGGACATCTCTATGCTGGCCCTGCAGACCTGCCAGGTGGCTCTGGCTGTCCAGTCCTCCCTGGGGTCACCAGGTGACAGAACTGGCCCTATCAGGGGATCTTCATGGATTGTTTTCAGTTTCTGACACTGCAAAGCATGCTACCAGCAAGCATCCTTGCATGAGAGTGGGAGTGAATGAAATCCATGCCTGGCTTCTTAAATATTTCATTGGACCACCTTCCAGGTAGTAGCTTTTCATCTAGAAGAGCTATAGAGCTTGCTCTGCCTGTGAGAAACGGAGCAGAAATGGAACCATATCTGCTCTTCAGTAAGGGCGTCACAGCCCAGTGAAAGGTGCTCTGAAAGGGAACACGGTGACCCTACAGTGACGTTCTTAGGAAACATATTGGCATCTCCACAGAAAATCAATTTCCTCCAATTCAGACTTCTAAATATTTTAGGTTTAGGAAACAAGGGGCATCTGTCACCCAAGAAAAAAGGCAAGGAAATGTTGCAAGCAAGTCACAGTGTCTGAGATTGCTGTAGTGCCTTGCTGGGCCTGCTCTTTTGGTTTGGGGCAGAGTTGCTGGGGTCTGGATGAGTGAACTGTGGGTGAGTGGAAAGAACTGCTTCTATCAGCCGTGATTCCAGGGGGTATAGCCCAGGCCTAAAGAGTGGGAAGAGTGGGTCATCCTGGGGGTCCCCAGAATAGAAAGCTATACCCTGACAGCCGAGTCTCCCCAGAGCTTTCAGGCTGTGGGTTCTCAACCAGTGCTGATCTAACTCATCACTGCTGTTGATATCAGTTGGCCCCACTTATGCAAGGCACAGTGCTAAACACACTGCATGGATCATCTGACATGGTCCTAACATTAGCAGTGTGGGGAAGAAATGCTGTCCCCCCCATTTGATAGATGAGAAGACCTATTCATTTGGGCTAACCAACTTGCCCACAAGGCACTGCCACATTTAGTCTGGTCATTATAAAGCTGACCCAGACCAAGCATGTATGCCTTACTTAAGTCAGCAGGCCAATCAGAGAACAAAAATCAGTGGGATTAAATCAAAGTAAAATTTGGAAATAATTTAGTGCAAAGAATTATCTGTATCCTTTACCCTGATTTACCTATTATTATTATTATTATTTTTTTTTTTTTTTGAGACAGAGTCTCGTTTTGTTGCCCAGGCTAGAGTGAGTGCCGTGGCGTCAGCCTTGCTCACAGCAACCTCAAACTCCTGGGCTCAAGCAATCCTGCTGCCTCAGCCTCCCAAGCAACTGGGACTACAGGCATGCGCCACCATGCCCGGCTAATTTTTTTTCTATATATATTAGTTGGCCAATTAATTTCTTTCTGTTTATAGTAGAGATGAGGTCTCGCTCTTGCTCAGGCTGGCCTCGAACTCCTGAGCTCAAACGATCCGCCCACCTCGGCCTCCCAGAGAGCTAGGATTACAGGCGTGAGCCACAGCGCCTGGCCTGATTTACCTATTATTAACATTTTAACTCATTTGCTTTATCATTTGTGATTCTACATAGAATATTTTTCCCCAAATTATTTGAGCAGCCTTAGATGGCTGTCCAATCAAAAGGTGAAATAAAATATTAACAACCAGAAAAATAACAACCATAGAAACAAATATGGACACAGCACTTTATAATTTACAAAGGACATCTCTAGTTGTCTCTTTTCATCATTAAACCAGCCCTGTGAAGCTGGTTTAATGGTTTTAAGTATGATTGATAAGGAAACAGGATGAGAAAAGTTAAGTAACATGTCCAAGAACATATAACTAGAACTGATAGACGGGGCTGGGATTCAGATTTTGGGAGAAAGAGCAAGTTTCTGTTAAACTTTCGATTTAATATCTACACCGTATCATCAAATGGACGCTTGTCACTGTCCTTTCCAAGTGCCGAGACAGCCTTGCCTTTGCCCTTGTTGCACTGACAAGGCTGTGGCTGGGTGCGACCGAGTCCAGCCTTTGGAGATGAGAGTGGATGAGGCTGTTACACGCAGTATTTCCTTTTAGAGGCTGAAGCAAAGAAAGGAGTTACTAAAATAGTTTATGAAATTACCTTTAAAACTTTTTTTTTGAGATAGGGATCTCATTCTGTTATCCACGCTGGAGTTCAATGGTGTCATCATAATTCAGTATAGCCTCAAACTCCTGAGCTCAAGGGATCCTCCCACCTCAGGCTCCCAAGTAGCTGGGACTACAGGTGTACCCCACCATGCCTGGCTAAATTTTTTTTTTTTTGGTAGAGATGGGGTCTCACTATGTTGCCTATGCTGGTCTTGAATTCCTAAGCTCAAGGGATCCTCCTACCTTGGCTTCCCAAAGTGCTGGAATTATAGGTGTGAGTGACCACACCTGGCCTTAAAACTTTTTACTAGAACAAAACACCACCTAGATTCTGTGTGCTTACTGGTATAACATGATGGCAGACAGATGAATGTAATGACATCTTAAATTGTGGCATAAGGCCGGGCGTGGTGGCTCAAGCCTGTAATCCTAGCTCTCTGGGAGGCCGAGGTGGGCGGATCGTTTGAGCTCAGGAGTTCGAGACCAGCCTGAGCAAGAGTGAGACCCCATCTCTACTATAAATAGAAAGAAATTAATTGGCCAACTAAAATATATATAGAAAAAATTAGCCGGGCATGGTGGCGCATGCCTGTAGTCCCAGCTACTTGGGAGGCTGAGGCAGCAGGATCGCTTGAGCCCAGGAGTCTGAGGTTGCTGTGAGCTAGGCTGATGCCACGGCACTCACTCTAGCCTGGGCAATAAAGTGAGACTCTGTCTCAAAAAAAAAAAAAAAAATTGTGGCATAGCCTCTCTCATATATGGAGGTGAGAATGTGAATTGAATTTCGCAGTTTATATCACATTTATTGAATGGCTTACTATAAATCCACTCAAAAGGCTGAGGTAAATCGATATATGCTGATGCAGAAAGATATATTTTCAGGTGGAATAAGCAAGCCACAAAGCAGTATGCATAATGTGATCTTATTTTTGTATATGTTTGATTATCTTTAGAAAAAACTGGCGACAAATGCCCCAAGTGAAGGAATGGTTTAATCTGTGGGATGATGCTAATAATGAATAACAGTAAGAGTGGTTGACACATGCCTAGTGCTTAGTGCCTGGGGCAGCTCCAAGCACCACACTCATAGCAGCCCCTTGGGCTGACACTGGGACTGTCCATTTGCTCACAAGGGTGGAACACAGAGATGTGGGGACACTTTCCCAAGGTCACACAGGGGGTAAGGAGTGAAGCTGGGATTTGAACTCAGGCATTGGCTCTGGATAACACATTGGCTCTGGATAACACATTTCTTCACAGTCTCCATAGTATATTTGTACAGTCTCTGAATTCTGGATAGTAAATGTGTTATTTTTGATTGACTGACTGACAGGGTCTTGCTGTATTGCCCAGGCTGTAGTGCAATGGCCTGATCATAGCTCGCAGCAACCTCAAACTCCCAGGCTTAAGTGATCCTCCTGCCTCAGCCTCCCAAGGAGGTTGGACTACAGGCATGCACTACCTCATCTGGCTAATTTTCTTTTAAATTTAAAGACAGGGTCTCCCTCTGTTGCCTGGGCTAGAATGCAGTGGCATCACAGCTCACTGCAACTTCAAACTCCTGGGCTCAAGTGATCCTCCTGCCTCAGCCTCCCAAAGCACTGAGATTACAGGTGTGAGCCCCATGTGGGGCTTAAATGTGTTACTTTTATAATCAGGAAAAAACAATAAAGAAAAACACTTTGGGGAAGGGAGAAGGAAGTACTCACAGGCAGATCGGAAAGGAACGCTGATTTTGCCCTGGACGCTGCTGATGGCAACGATGTGGCCTTGCCTCCTCCTGATCATGGAGGGCAGGAGCGCTGAAGAGGAAGGCAGAGACATAGACAAACACCTTTCTTCTGGTCCCTGCACCTGATGCTGACCTCACAATATTTAGCCAGAGGGAAGGAGGATGGTGAAATCCCCTTGGGAGTAGCTGTGTTGGAACTCTCTGCCTCCTGTGCCCACAGGCCAGCAGGCGGGAGGAGGGGAAGGGAACTGGGATGGATGCCACAGCCCAGTCACTGCGGTCAGCTCAGTCCCCTTTTCCTACGGGAGCCTCTCCCCTGGATTGAAATCCATGTTTATGCATAAAATATCCCCACTATGTAGGGGTTTACAGACACCATAACAAGGAAATGCAGGCTGTCATCCATTGAAGCTGTCACTGAGAACATGTTGGTTTGAAGCTATAAAGCAGATAAAGAAAGCACCCAAACTGTAACAACGACACCTACTCCAAAGTAAAACAGAGGATGGAGACAGAACATTTAGCTGAAAAGGAACTGAGGAAAGTAAAAACAATGCTAATTGCTTTTTTTCTTTTAATCTAATACTGTTACCTTTTGTTAGAGCAACTGGGCCAAAGTAGTTTGTCTCCATAACCCTCTTGTCCACATCCAGTGTGGTGTCCATGATGGCACCACGGTAGCTGATCCCAGCATTGTTGACAAGTATGTCCACATGGCCAAAGCATTGCAGGATCTCAGCTGCTGCTGCAACTATGGCCCCAGGGTCTGCGAGGTCGAAGGTCACTGTGTAAGGCTTGTGTGTCTGCACCTGGTCAAAAACAATGGCCGCCAAACACACCTTCTGAGTGATGGGCCATGTGAGCTATGTGTCCCACAGATCCCTTAGGCTCAAATCAATAACGTACCTTTACACTTTAAGGAACTACAAAAAGAATAGCAAACTGAACCCAAAGCTAGCAGAGTCAGGAAATAAAAGTTAGAACAGAGATAAACAAAGCAGGCAATAGAAAAACAATAGAGAAAATCAATGAAACCAAAAGTTGGTTCTTTGAAAAGATCAACAAAATTGAGAAACTATTAGCTAGACTAATAAGGAAAAAAGAGAAAAGACCAATAACTAAAATTAGAAAGTGTGGACGTTAATACCAAACTTACAGAGATAAAAATGGTAGTAAGAGAATACTGTGAACAATCATATGCCAACATGTTTGATAATCAAGAAGAAATGGACAAATCCCTTGAAACACACAAATTACCTAAACTGACTCAAGAAATAGAAAATCTCAGGAGACCCAGAAGAGGTAAAGAGATTGAATAAGTGATCAAAAACCTCCCAACAACAAAGAAAAGTCTAGATTACATGGTTTCATGTTGAATTCTACAAAACAAAGAAGAATTAACACCAATCCTTCTCATGCTTTTATAAAAAATTGAAGAGAGAAAACACTTCCTTATTCATTCTGTGAGGCCAACATTACTTTGATACCAAAGCCAGATAAAGATATCACAAGAAAATTATAGACCAATATCCCTTATGAATATAGATGTAAAAATATTCAACAAGATACTAGCAATTGGATTCACCACACATTAAAAGGATTATTCACCATAAACAAGTGAGATTTATCCCAGGAATGCAAGGGCGGTTCAACATAAGAAAATCAACCATTATAATACATCACATTAATAGAAGGGAAAAAACCACATGATCATCTCAGTTGACACAGTAGACATTTGACAAAATCCAACTCCCTTTTAATGATTAAAAAAAACACTCAATAGGCCAGGCATGGTGGCTCATGCCTGTAATCCTAGCACTCTGGGAGGCCGAGGCGGGAGGATTACTTGAGGTCAGGAGTTCGAAACCAGCCTGAGCAAGAGCGAGACCTCCGTCTCTACTATAAATAGAAAGAAATTAATTGGCCAGCTAATATATATAGAAAAAAATTAGCCGAGCATGGTGGCGCATGCCTGTAGTCCCAGCTACTCGGGAGGCTGAGGCAGGAGGATTGCTTGAGCCTAGTAGTTTGAGGTTGCTGTGAGCTAGGCTGATGCCACGGCACTCCAGGCAGGCAACAGAGTAATAGAGTAAGACTCTATCTCAAAAAAAAAAAAAAGAAAAGAAAATGAAAAGATGATCTACTGAATGGGAAAAAATATTTGCAAATCATATATCTGATAAGAGATTAATATCCAGAATACAAAAAGAACTCCTAAACACAACAACAACAAAAAAATGGGCAAAGGACTTGAATAGACATTTCTCCAAAGATCTATAAATGGCCAAGAAGCAAGTGAAAAGATGCTCAACATCATTTGTAAATAGGGAAATGCAAATCAAAACTATAGTCACTTCACGCCTCCTAAAATGGGTATAATTTGAAAACAACAAACTCAAAAAATAGCAAGTGTTGGGGATGATGTGGAGAAACTGGAATACTCCATTGCTGATAGGAATGTAAAATGGTACAGCTGCTCTGGGAAACAGTTTGGCAGTTCCTGAAAGGTTAAACATAGAACTAGCAATCATCTAGCAATTCCACTCCTAGGCATACATCCAAAAGAACTGAAAGCAAGAATACAAATGTATACTCGTACATCAGTGTTCACAGCAGCAGCATTATTCACAATAGCCGAAAGGTGGAAACAACTCAAGTGTCCACTGACTGACGAATGAATAAAATGTAGTATATATATACAATGAAATATTATTCAACCTTAAAAAGGAAGGAAATTCTGATTCATGCTACAACATAAATGAGTCTTAAAGATGTTAAGCTAAACGAAATGCACCAGAAACAGAAGGGCAAGTATTGTATGATTCCCCTTACATGAGGTACCTACAGTATGCAAATTCATAGGGACAGAAAGTGGAAGAAAAGTTTTCAGGGACTAAGAAGAAGGGGGAAAAGGAGTTATTGTTTAATGAGTACAGAATTTTTGTTGGGGATGTTGAAAAAGTTTTGGGTAGAAAAGTTTGGGTATAGTGGTAATAGTTGCACACATTGTTGATCCATTTAACACCACTAAATTGTACACTTACAAATGGTTAGAATGGTAAATATTATGTATATTTTATGACAATTAAAAATTTAAAAGTCATCACCAAACCCCACTCCCACCCAATGAGTAGAGCTTAGCCAGGTAAGAAGAAGAGGGAGAGCAATCTCCACAGAGGGAACTTCCTAAACTCACAGTGCCAGGAAGTGGTGGTGTCAGGATGTAAACCACAGGACAGTTCTAATTCCTCAGGCAGTGGGCCCTGTTTGCTGTGGAGACCTGCTGCCTTCCCATGGACAGTGTGACACATGGCGTTCTGCAACCCAGGAGGCCAGGAGTAGGCTACTATCTCTTCAGGTGCCTACCTGAAAAGATGGACTGCAACCTTTTCCCATGGAAAACATGGCCCTGGGCTCACCTTAGTGGCAGGAGAAGTAGTGAGTTCTCTGGTAAGCTCTTCTAGGGCCTCCCCATTCCGGCCACAGAGCACCAGATTAGCGCCTGCAGCATAGAAGACTTTTGCGCATTCTAGGGGAAGAGAAAAGAACCTTGAGAACGGAGATCTGATGCCATTCTTCCTCAATGTAGTTCTGTTCTAATTCACCCAATGTTGTCTGTTTGTTTCTTCATATGCTTGACATAATGTTGCCTCTGCTGTGGACCAGCATGGAGCTAGGAGGTAGGGCCCAATGGAGAGCTCACATCCAGTAGTGTTACAGACATCCATGGGACGGAGAGAGAGGCAGGGAGGGTGGTCTGATTTATTAAGTTCTATGCTCAGAACTTTCCATAATGCTCCGATAGCCACCTGTGAGTACCACCCACATTTTCGCAGCTGAGGAAGCCCAGCAAAGTCCATCAGGCAGGCCATCTATCTTAATTGGCTAGGACAGGTAGGGCCAGCTATTACGATACTGTGATCTACCAAGGCTATGTTCTAGCACTACCCAGGCTGTTTCCCAAGTTGTCAAATGCAATTAGCACAGGTCTACTGGGAGTACTTAAATGGGTCTATAGAAAAACAGGGGGCATAGTGTGGGGTGGCCCTCCCTGGGAATCCTGAAGTCTGACAGGCTGTTTACACAGAGTGTTCGAGGCAGAGAGAGCAGAGGGAGCCTGACGCCCCCAGACAGATGAAGCTGGGGCAGAAAGTAAAGGGCCTCACAGCCTTACTGGGCTGGGGGAGGGGCTCGGGCAACAGAAGGCACAGCTGGATTTACTGAGTGAACCGCAGCAAGTGTGCCTGCCCTAGCAGCAGAGGATTACAGCGCGCTCCTGCTGGGTGGGTGGGAGGGACAGGGACTGGAGGAGCCCAGGCTCCACTGACTCTGCTCCAGTATTCCAGGTGACAACTGAGGACTTCAACTGGGACCACAGCAGGGAGAGAGTCCAAAGTGAGTTGAGCACCTCTATTACCCTATTCTTTCAGTGGAAAAAACAGAAACTCAACTCACGCTGGGCAAAGCAAAAAGAGAATTTATTAGAGAGATTCTGGGGAAGTGCGAGGACGAGGAGCCGGAAATGAATGGCCAAGACTCGGGAGGGACTGCAGTGCTGACCGCCTGGGGCGCTCTCTGTGTCCCGCCTTGGCCTGACTTCTCTGAGATGGGAACTGTGAGCAGCTCTGGGCTCACATCCACACAACTCTCCTGCTGCACGGGAGAGGAGTCTTTGTCTTGTCTCCTCCTAGCTCTGGTGTCACAATGCCAAGGAAGGCTGTGATCAGCCTTGGTTGAGGCAGCATCATTAGGATTAGTGCCCACAAGAGTCACCGTAAACCCCTGTGCCTAAGGGGGTGGGGCAGAGAAAATACTACCTGCAGCAAGAGGTGAACCATCAGGAGGGGAAATAACCTATTTGGGGAAGAGGGGGCAGGGAATGAAGTAGGAGGGGGCAGAGGGGTGACATCTCTTACTTCTTGCTTACCCTCCCCTCACATTCCCTCCCTAAACGTTCAGTGCCCTAAAAATTTACAGCTATGACAAGCAGTACAACCCAGGGGTCAAGAGAATGGATTGGACCTGGACTTCTGTGTTCAACTCTGACTTCCAACACCTACTGGTTCTGTGATTTCTAGTAAGTTAGAACCTCTATTTCTCTTTCCTCTTTAAGATGCAGATAAATCAGTGCCTGATTCAGGAGTGACTATGGGTTTGAGTGAGTCAAAGCAGGTAATCACTTACTATAGTGCCTGGTAGATTAAAAGCACTACAGAAGTGTTACTTGTTTTTGTATTTCTGAGCTGCCTTGTTCTAAAAACTGACTGATGCCGAGAACTGAAATTTATGGGTTTAAAGAGGTACTGCCTGCCTGCACTTCACGTGAGATCTAGTCTCCCTCAGACGCTCATGAGCAGATCTGTACAGGACACCTTGGCCCTTGGCTGGCCATGACACAACCAGTGAGCCAGCCCCGTGGTCCCAGACCAAATCTCAGAGGCCCAGGTGGTTGAACAGCATCCTAGTCCCCAGGTTCACAGAAAGGACAGGCCAGCCCTTGTAGGCAGGTCGAGTGCTGCAGATAAAAATAGCACAGCGCTGCACCAAGGGATCAGGGCTGTCACCTGCTGGGCTGGGAGGGAAGAAGGTCAGAGAGTTCAGGCAGTGGGTCTTGGTATGAACAGCCGTTCCCTCAGAGGTGTCCAACTTCTTAAAGCTAGAATGACTGGAAACAGGAGAGGAGAAGAAATTCCAGCATCTTGCTATCTGTCTCATAAAGCAAAGTGTAGGGTTTGTCTTTTGGGAAGACAAAGTTGTTTTCTCCTCTGAAAAAACCTCCTACATGATTGGCTGGGGAAAAAAAATGAAAAAAGAAAAAGCAATTCCAGCATCCTTCAGCACACTGGGTTCTGAGATGTTAAAGAGAGACGGTTCTTTGATGCCTGATTGTCTCAGGGTGCAAAGCCCTCTTTACACTCTACAGCTCCTCATTTAGCTCCTCCTACTGCTTTTACTTGCCACCCCAGGCGCCTCTCTGCACATCTTCACATAGAGTTTTCTGGAAGCAAGTGCTCAGTAAACTAAATCAATACATTTTCAGGTGTGCACCATCTCTGAAGGAGATTTGGTTGGTTTGTTCACTGGTTTATCCCGACAAAGGGCAAAAATGTACTATGGCCTGTTTCTGCCCATCCCGGGTGGTGTGGGCTGGCCCCAGCGCCTGCCCCTGCCTGGTGGGCCTCCTGAGCACTGCAGCAAAGACCCCCAGGAATGGGGTGCTGCACTCTAAGCCCGAAGCCAGCATTTCTGAGGCTAGAACTGCTTGCCCAGTTTACTAAAATCATTCTCACTGACTGGGAATCTTGAGCCCTGTTGGCTTCCTTACCCCATTTTGTCCTGTCCTGACCAACACATAGGACATTTTGTGAGGTGCCACCAAAGGGTGTGGACACAGAACCAAAGGTGGGAGTCATGCTGGTATATAAGCAGCTTCTGGAAAATGATCACCTAAATTCTGCTTAAGCTTTGCTTCCTTGCAAAGCTTAAAAGGAGGAAATTAAAGTTTGTGCAGGGAGTGACAGAAATGAAAACAACAGATAGGAGGGATTTCATTTTCATTTCTTGAAAAAGCTGACACAGGGAGGCAGGGGGCTCAAGGAAAAGAGGAAAACAGTTCCAAGGTACCATTTCTCTTGGGCTGCAGACGATTCTCCAATGTTGCAGGCATCCCTGGGCTGCAAATCAAGGTGGCTGTACATGGCCATGTGGCTCAGGCTGGCTAAAGTAGGCATCCAGAACATTCTGTTCCTTTAGTCAGTGGTCCTACTATTCTACAAGGACAAGCTCATGTAGCTTAAGTACACAAAACAGGAGACAAGATAGGAGAAATACAGACTCCTCACATAACCCCAAACCTTCAAGGGTGGCTAGCACAACAGGCAGAGCCACTGGAGACAACGGGGCTCTTCCTCTTCCCGGGAGCAGCAGCAGTGGGTATTTGTCCTTGAGATGGCCAGTTAAGGGACTGTTCCTACTTTGTCCCTAAGATGTTAAAGGGGGCAAAATATAAGCAGAGCGACTGGATTGCAGGGAAGGCCTGAGATCATATACTGTTTCTATAGTTTGGTTATCTTAGTGCTATTTTCTATTCCCTTCACCATTTGGTACTGGGAGAAGAGATACAGAATGATGAAGAGGACAGTGTCCTTCTCAAACACTCATGTATTGGAGCATCTACAACTCATGGTTCTACCTCAGCCAGCTCTCAAATACTCTTAAAGGACTTTTTAAAAAATGCTTCTCCCTGAGATCAAGAGAAATGGCTGTTGACCCTATATATAGTAGCTGAGTAAGGTCAGAGGACTGACTGATGGCAAAGGGCCTGCAGTCAGCTGTCCTTTCAAAGGTCTGAATATCTAATGACAGCTCACTTCAGGAGACCTCGCCTCACATCCACAGTAGCATACAAATGAATCCACACTCCTTAAAGCCTTCCCAGGCTCCCCCTGGCCAACTGCAAACCACTTATTCTACAGACAAGGCCCCATCTGCGCATTGTATTCATGCAGCACCCGACTGCTCATAACTCCCCTGGACGGCCATGCTGCTCCCAGCCCTGGGCCCTACCTGGAATGCTTTCCCTAATGCCCATCCTTCCTTTTACATGGCCATCTACCCCCAAGGTGAGGCTTTACGATTATGAGTTCTGGAGTCAGAGAGGTATGGGTTTGAATCTTGGCTTTGCACTTTCTGGTTACAAGTTATACTTTCTCTGAATCTAAGCTGTGAGAATTCAGACATAATGCATGTAAAAATGCTTAGCAGAAGCCAGCACTTGTAAATGTGCCTTTCCCCCACTAGGCCTGGTTGGGAACACCCATTACTAAAATGGCAATGTGCTAAGTCCTCACCTTTTTCTTTGGAATGTGAACTATGAACTCCTTGAGGGAAGGGACTCCTTCTTTCATTTGTCTGTCCTACCACTTGGCCCAGAGCCTCACACTTAGCAGATGTTCTGTCAGCTCTGACTATGCTACCATCAACCAAAAGATGCAGCAGTGGGTGGGCTTACCATAATCCAGGGAGCTCCTTAGCTTTTTTCCATGGAACTGAGCTTGAACGTGGATGGGATATGGAGCGGGTGTTTGTGTGTAGACGCTGAGGCAGGAAGGCAGGAGGCTCACACAACATGCCTGCATTTACCATTCATCTGGGCTGCCAAAGTCAATATATGCGTGTGGAGGAAAAACAATGGAGCCCTGCAACTGTCTGTATGGGCTTCAGGATTAGAACAAGGGAGGCTGGGTTGTGACCTCCTCCAGGCCCAGGACACAATCCCTGAGACTCTGAAGTTCAAGGTGTTCGGTGAACTAGAATGGATCTAGACTGGAGAACCTGGTTAAGGAACAGCTGAGGCACCACTTTTCCTGTCTATGACCCTGCCAAGGATGGGGAGGCATGGAGTAGGCAAACACCAAGGCAGTGAGCTAGGGGTGCTGGCTGAATCCAGGAAAGGGCATGTTTCATTTGGCCCTCACAGAGGTAAGAATACTTTTCAAATTAGCTGTCCACATTTGAAAATTGGGAGATTTCATATAAAAATTCCTACTTCCACAAGCAGCTGGAGCTGGGTGAGGCTGCCCTTTGGCGGGGCATGCGCCTTCCCACTGGCCAGCCTTCTCTGCCTGCTTCTGCCTCCCCACCTGAACCTGATAGTCAGGGCCACTTCTCATTGTGCTTCAGCTCCTGCTTTTTCCTCATGGACCAAGGACAGTGACATCCAGCCCACTTTTCTTATTTGCATTTCCTGCATTCACTTTGGGCACTTGTGCTGGTGGTCCCTGTGCAGCTGAGCCACACCTCATCCCTGGCTGACGTCCCCCAGCCCCTGACAGCACTGCCCCCAGGACCCACCTTTTCCCAGTCCTGAGGTGGCACCTGTAATCACCACCACAGCCTTCCGTAGGTAGGCCTTCATGCGTATCCACTGCAGCAGCTGGACCAGGCCGAAGATGCCCAGGCATCCGAGCAGCAGGGGCAGGATGGCCGTAGAGGTGATAAAGTCCATGACCCTTACCTTCAGCAGATTCTTCCTGGAAGAACCAAAATCAAATACACTAGTGACAAAGTAGAACTCCAGGGACTTGCCAAGGCTGATAAAAATCTCAGAGCTCTCTTCTGCAGACTTCAGCTCTGAACCTCAGCAAGTATCTTTCCAAGCCCGGCACTCTATGCTGACTGTCCAGCACTGTGGAACTTGTTTTCTTTCTCTCTCTATTGATGTGAGCAGACAGCAAAGCCATAGGCCTCATGATGCACCACAGAGAACAAGCTGAGACTGTCATTCAGCTTAGTCTTGGTTACCCAGTGAGTGTTACTGGAAGAGGTGGCATATCAGTACTCACCTGGTTCAGCTTCGGAAACCTGTTGTGGCGTTACTAGAAGTTTAAAAATAAGTTGAAAATTATTATTTTCAATCCCTGAGTATTTGTGAAACTAGAAAGTTTTTTTTTAAAGAAAAGGAAAAAGGAAATCATATCAATCCTTGTACTCTTCAGAGCAGACACTTGGGGGATGGATGTTTCTGGGTGGGGCAGCCCCAAGATGGTATCCATGGTGGCCACAGATGGACTTCTGACCACAAGCCTCACAGACACCCACAGGGAATGGGTGCAGGGCAGAGCTGCTCTGTGCCAAGTGTCAGCACAGACTCCGGCTGGCAAGCTTGTTGCCCCACCATGCACATGGCATGTTCTCTCTCGGAGTTCTCCAGTGAGCCATTCGGCCAGATGAAATTGGGAGGCCACAGGAGTGTTTGTGCAACAGTGTACGGTCAGTTATTAGGAAACATATCCATTTTTTCCATAACTGCCCTCATTTCCCCTGAACCTCCCCTGTTTCTCAGAACTCACCCATGTCCCTGTGCCCAAAGCAAAAGCTAAGAGGGGAGACTCAGAATTAAAGGAAGGCCAGGGATGAGCTGGAGAGGAGCAACACCATGTGCTGTAGCTTTGAAAGAAATACCCTATAAGGTCACTCGAGCAGGCCAGAGTTTATTAGACAAAAGGTCCCCCACAGTCTACCTCCAGGACTGTGGTTTCATAAGCATAGTAACCTTTTTCAGGAAGGAAGAGGCTGGAAACCAAGAATAGCATGCTGGCAAACCAGCCTGAAGCTTTAAATTATTTGTCAGCTTGGGAGTAACCATGTAAATGTCCCATCTCCTCAACCCCACATATTTATTTGATTTGATTTGATTTTCGAGACAGAGTCCTGCTCTGTTGCCTGGGCTATAAAGTACAGTGGCATCAGCCTAGCTCACAGCAACCCGAAACTCCTAGGCTCAAGTGATCCTCCTGCCTCAGCCTCCCAAGTAGCTGGGACTACAGGTGTGTGCTACTACACCCAGCTAACTTTTTCTATTTTTAGTAGAGACGGGGTCTTGCTCTTGCTCAGGCTGGTCTTTAACTCCTGACCCCAAGCAATCCTCCTGCCTTGGCCTCCCAGGGTGCTAGGATTATAGGCATGCGCCAGCACGCCCAGCCAGCCCCACATATTTAAAAAAATATTTCTGCTTTCTTTCCTAAGACAGATTCAACTCTATGGATGCCAGGGTGAAGCAAGGAACACTGCAGACTCCCAATGTGCATCCACCCATCACACTAAGTTTCTCTGATCATGAAATTCATGTTTATGGTGGGTGTCCTGATCTAAGCTAAACTGCCCTGCTGCACAAGGGTACTGCTCCAACTTGAACTGTCAACTAGCTTAGAATTTAAGTTTTGACTTGCCTTTCTAAATACATCTAAATTCTTGATCACCACAAAAAATAACATTCTTGACTATAAAAATGACTGTTTTTCCTCAACCACTACTTAATCCACTTCTGAAAAATTCTCAGCTACTACCTGCTGAGTGGACACAGCTCTCTCTCACTCTGTACTGTGCCAAGCCTATGCTGGATGAACTGGGGGTTAAAGTGACATGTAAAGTGCCAAACTCTTTACCTGGACACTTACTGGCACCATCCCCTGTCCCAACAGGAAGCTCAGGGCAGGTATTCTAGCCTACGGGGCAGGCTGAGTCCTAAGGAGATGCTGGGACCCAAGGATCCTTTGGCACCTGGGAGGAGCTCAGTAAAGGTGTAGAGCAGGCACCAACGCCTATGCCATTCCAGGGTTCTTGAGGTGCTGCCTAGAGTCCTTCACAGGGCCCAGGCCCTGAAATTGGAGATGTGGAATGGTCTCCTAAGTGCAGGAGAGGGGAAGGAATGGTTGCCAGTTTGTTGGAATAGCTTTACCAGAAAATTATAGCCATTGACAGAAGGCATGAGTAGGCCCTGAGGTAGGTATAGTTTGGAATGGTCATGTATTAATAATAAACTGAGGCCGGGCGCGGTGGCTCGAGCCTGTAATCCTAGCTCTCTGGGAGGCCGAGGTGGGCGGATCATTTGAGCTCAGGAGTTTGAGACCAGCCTGAGCAAGAGGGAGACCCCATCTCTACTATAAAGAGAAAGAAATTAATTGGCCAACTAATATATACAGAAAAAATTAGCCGGGCATGGTGGCGCATGCCTGTAGTCCAAGCTACTTGGGAGGCTGAGGCAGCAGGATTGCTTGAGCCCAGGAGTTTGAGGTTGCTGTGAGCTAGGCTGATGCCACGGCACTCACTCTAGCCTGGGCAACAAAGTGAGACTCTGTCTCAAAAAAAAAATAAATAAATAATAAACTGAGGGTGGGGTAGATAGATTTCAACCTAGATGGATGGCTGTTTGGGAAAAGCTTTTTTCTCACTGCCATCCCAGGTCCTTGCACCAGGCAGGTATCAGGGTGGGACCACCTGCCTTGTCCAGAATAGCCCAGGGCCCAGCCCCTGTATTGGATGAGCTGAGGTGGGACGAGTGGGGTGCTGCTCAGGGGAGGATGGCACGACTCAGCCTCTGGGGCTGGGCCCAGCGCTCCGCCAGGTGTGCAGAGGGGGTGGAAACCACTCTGCACAGTCCTCCCACAGGCCCCTGGAGACCAGAGCCTGTGTAGTCGGCCCCATTTCAAACCTGCAATGTGGGGCTGAGCCAGAACTTCACTGAAGGCCATAGCAGTCAAGCAGCAAGGAGGCAGCCTGTTGCCTCCCAAAATGGACCTCCTGAGAAACCACTAACTGCAGCAGGATGATGGCTGTGCAGGGGTCATGAGGATAAACTCTAGAATCAGCCTGGCTGGGGTCTCACCTTGGTCAGCCACTTGCCAGCCTGATGAAGAAGGGACCTGCCACCATGGGCCTCAGTGTCCTCATCTCTAAGATGAGTCTTAGGGACCCTTCTTTCCCGCTGTGTCACGGTGTTGGGTGAATTCCTCTGTATGACAGCCCCTGCCTCTGGGTGAGCGCTCAGCAAGCACAGCTGCCATCAGCATCGCCATGACCCACAACTAATGCAAGGCTCCTGGCCTAGGGACTCACTTCAGAAGATCAGACTTCCAAGGTCTGAAGGAGCCCTGGGTTTATGAGTACTGGCTCTTTCCGCATAAAGGAAACTCATTAAACATAGAGTTCAATGTGCTTTAATTTTTATACCTTCATAAACTCATTAGTTTAATTAAATTAACAAATAGGAAAAAAACAAAACCCTGTCAGAAGAAGTCAGGATCCCACATCCCAAGTCTTATGTCAGATAATGTGGTCATCAAGGCCAGTGAAGCAAGGAGGGACCTACAGTTACCAAAACGTCCCTCAGCACCCCTTTCACACCCAGGGAGGAGCAGGATGAAAATAAACCAGCCCAGCAAGGCTCCCCAATGGAAGATGATTAAAGCTCCCAACAAACTGCATTTTCATGCAACCTAATTAAAACTCAAGCCAGCAATCTATGACATGAAGAAAAGAGAGAAAGCTACACACCATCTTGTACACTTCTGGGATTCCTTGAGCACCTGACACATCATCACAGGCCAGCCTTGGTCTCCTGGCCCTGGGACCACTTTGCCTGAGGCAAACATGGCGCTGGGTTAATGGGATCCATCCTTCGCCCCTGCTGCTTTCTGTGGGGAGAGCACACGTCTGCATTCAGTCTGGCAAGTTTTTATAGAATCAGAATGCAAAGTACTTTGAAAATTAGTGCTGACTCTCCCCAGCTAACATAGGATAGTGATGGTGGGAAAAGCCATCCTAGAGCAAGCCATTTATTTAAGAATCAGGTTCAATTTCATCATAACTTTCCTGATCAGAAGAAGCTGTTCACATTGACAATCCTGACTCTTTCCGGGATATTTTCAAATTCTTAAAGACCTCTTAAGTTTCCTTCCACTCTGAAGTGCACATGGCAATACCAATGGGCCCCTGGCCCCTGGGCCTCCTCAGGTTCTCAGAGACAGCTGTGCAAACTCTTTCCTGGCTCACCCTCAGCAGTCACGATAGCCACAAGAGGTAGCCACAGATAACCCACTGACTGCCTTGCTGTGGTGTCTGTGGGACTTCTCTCCATAGGAGAGATAGCTCCAAAGTGGAAGAAAGGAATTGTGTCCTAGCTGGCCACATTTCAGATTAAGAAATACAGCAAAGACAAAGGGAGACCTGTTTTCTTTGAAAATGGTATATAAAGACTTTAATATGTTTATAATTTAGGCATTTTATACCAAAATGCTTATTAACTGCTGGTTTCAGATATAGTCAGATCATGGACTGAGAAGGCAAGACTGATATTATAAAAAGGGAATGGGAAAAAAATCCTGCTCACAATTCCTAGCATTTAGAGATCAATTTGTAGAGAGATCTGTTCAGCACCACTGTGAGCCACAGCAGAAAGCAGTACAGGTACACAGAGAGAGAGAGTAAGGTGGGAAAAGGAAGAAGGTGAGAGCCCTCAAATAGCAGCCATGGAGCACCCGTGATCTGGAAGTACAGGCTGTACACGTGTGCACGCACCGTCACACCCACTCCCCAGTTGACAAGGAAGAGACCTGAAGCAGGATCTTGCACTAATGAGCCACACAACCTGGTGTGAGGAAGTTAGAGAGCTCAGGAGTCATATACTAAAGCTGTCTGTATTTCCATACATCACAAGATGAATAAGCTCTAGACCTAAGTTAAACGAGTGCAAAGATAGGAAAATCCTCTCATGGGTGAGTGTTTTTTGGGCCCAGGCAGCCAGAGAGTTTATGGGTTCTCACTGTGACTCTGGAACTCTGCTGCTCCTCTATTTTCCACAGAACCTGAGCTCTCTAACTTTTTCACACCAGATTATGTGGCTCAACCCTTTTTAAGGGCCTCTGGAACCTCAAATTAGAAATGAGACCAAGAAATCAGCTTGGAGCAGAAATGTCACCCTTTATACCATCCCTGCCATTCCTTGCACTTTGGCCAATATTCTCCATTGCATTTCACAGATGGAATCTGTTTCTAAGATTCCTTTTTTCTCTCAAGCAATTAAAAACAAAAATCCAGAATCATCAATAAAAGCAGGTTGTTGGAATCTACTCAGAAACCACACATAGAAATCAAACTATTAATAGCCACATCTGAGAATCAAAGGAAGGGATCTTAAAATCTTCCAATGTTTTAAAAAAAGAATAATTTCAGGTCTGAAGAAGGATTAGTCGTGAAATTATTTGCCACACTATACACAAACTCAGGCTAAAGGGCAGACAGGGGTTCCAGCCGGAAGGCAGGATGCTGAAATCATGCAGCAAACAGTGGTTCAGTATCACCAGAGCAGTTAGGATCCCATTCCCACAAACCCACACCTACTCTTTTATTTCATATTTGATGGCCAGTTCTATTCAGCTGCTCTATTTAAGGTGACATAAGCTACAGGGCATGCTATGACCCATACCTAAAAATATATCTGAAAATTTATATCTCTTTTCAGAAAGTCAAAGCAGAATACAGCTGCTCTTTTTTTTTTTTTTTTTTGTCTCAAGCATCTGAGAAGCCACAGCTAAGGTCACCTTTAACTAGGAAGAAAGAACAATATCCTACCTCAGATGGCAGCTACTTTGCCACTGGCAGGTCCTGGCACCAGTGTCTTCTCTGGTCTTTGGACCTGGGGCAGCGTGACTTAGACTAAAGGCCAGAGGATACCTTCAGGTCAGCAGGCCCTCCCTGGAATGCCGGAACAAGCCACAGACGAGTGGCTTGTGGAGTGTATGTTGGGATGCCAGCCTTAGGGCCCCCGGTTTAAAAGAGTGCAGGCTGTCATTAGTACCAACAAAACCCAAAGGAAGGCTGGAGAATCTCTCAGACCAGGCTCCTAAGTGTGCAATATTGGGAAGAGCAACCACACTGAAGTGAGCCGTGCTCTTCAGTAAGATGCCAAGCACAGGCTTTCCAGCAACCCAGCCAGGGAGGGCGGGAGGAGAGGTGCCAAAGCCCAGCCCAGCCCAGCCCAGCCCCTATGGTGTGGCTGCACAGGAGCATGGGGATGGGCAGAGTATGGGAGGCAGAACACATGTGGGAGGCTGACCCTTCATTATGACATTTACTATAGCTACCTAGACACTCTGACACACAAAACTAATTTTGGTTTCTAATATGCTTTTTAAAGTAAATTTAGTGTTCCTGGAAGATGCTGGAATGATCTCACCCTCTGTCCTAGAAAACACACAAGAGGCGCACAACCCCTACCCCTACACAAAACTGGACAAGGCATTCACTGTAGTGGTGAAGCAGAAGAGTACTATGTCGGCCCCAGGAGCTACGTGCAGTGCCACCCTGCATGTACTTGCTGGGTGACACAGGCAAATTTATGCTCTATCCGTGACTAAGTGTCCTCATGTCAGAATAGGGATGATCGCTCCAATGAGAAAACGTGTGGGAAAGCACTTTGTAAATGTACATCCTGAACCAATGTGCTGCTGAATCACAAACTAACTGAAAAAAGGCAATTCCCAGAGAGGATTTCAGAAATGTTCTGAGCAATAGCAGATGAGCTGGCAGCTATAAGGGTTCGCCATGTTTAAGTATGTTTGGTAAAACGATCAACCTTGTTACATTGCACCCACACCTGTGGATCTTCTCAGGTCCTGGATGCCCTTTGTTCATCCATTCAACCACTATCCTCAAGTGCCCTCTGTACCAGGCCCTGGGCTGGGACCCGGGCAGGCAATGAACGAAAGAGATATGATGTCTGATGGTCTCATGTAGTCAGCCTCGACAGAAGCCTGACAATAAACAAAGAAATACAAAAATTAAATGATTCTAATTGAGATAATGGAAGACACAATCAGTGTAAAACAACAGGCTGTCCAAAGTGCAGGCCTTGCCTGAAGATTTCATTCAGAGTAAGAACAATTCAAACTGCTGTGCTGGCCAAACACACACCTGGCCCATAGGTAGACTGTGATTCCTGAATCTTAGGTTATTACCTTAAAATATTACATATAACAACAGCAACAAGACGTACAAAATGCCAGTGTAAACACAAGGTCAGGAATCCAGTGTGTTTAAAGGGAGCTGCTGGAACCTAAACCTGAGTATCTAATAGGAACTATACACATGCGTCAGTTTCAGAAACTTAAGAATAAAGCACACCAATTCACAATGTTTGCATTCAACATTGAACACAATTACCTACTTTCTCTGCTGAAATATAGATTCATTCAACAAATGTTTACTGAACACCTCCTGTGTGCTAACTGTTCCAGGCTCTAGGGTGCAGTGACCACAATAGGTAATTACTATCCTCATAGAGATGACATGGTAATGGGAGAGACAAACAATAAACAAGATAAGCTAATAAAATGTACATTATTGTATATAACATGCTGAGAGCTGCTAACAGGAAATAAAAGCAGGTGGGGAATTGAGAGTCAGTTTGCCTGAAAACCTCAGGGAAACATCTATAGTTGATGGATATGATTTGAATTCAGCACTTTTTCAATTATGTTCCATTCATTTGAAACATTAGCCCCTTTGTATTTCTTTTTTTGTTTTTGTTTTTCTTTTTTTTTTTATTTCAGGATATTATGAGAGGACAAACATTTTGGTTACATTTTATGTCTTTGCCCCTTTATATTTCATTCCTTCTTTCAGTTAGCTAACAAATATTTACTGAGTAACCAGTAAAGATGTGAGGCTAGGGTGATATCAGTGAATAACCAAGACCCAGACCTTGATATCATGCTGTTTATGGAGTATGGCAGTGAAGAGATCTATCAGTAAACAAACCATTACCATGTGGCAAGGGCTCCAATCAATGCCATCTTTTTTTCCTTTTGTAATTGAGATTTTATTGGTTGTGTTGAGGATCAATACAGACATTTCAATTTCCATACAATTCTTAATATAAGTACCAAAAATCTAAAAAGCCATTTATTTTAATTCTTTCTAAACCAGTTATGCCAGTGACTTTCCAGCTTAAAATTTGGAAGCACATTTTCCTTAAGAGGATATCAAGTACCAGTATCTTCAAATGTTGATAAACTGTTACATAAGTCTCACCAGTTCACAATTTATTATCATATACACTACATACTCAAATTTTCAATCTTTCACAGCACATTAACAAAGTTATTAGAAAAACAGGACAACCACTATCAAAGGCGTTACAGAGTATAGGCAATTCTGACAGAGAAAGGCATGACCAAGGAGTGGTTTTCTTTAGGACACAAGTCTACTTACTAAAAAACAACATGGGAATAGAATTTAAAATGTTCAAGAAACTGAATGCAAGCCTAGGACTCCATACTGCCATTTAGTATACTTTGTGTTATAGGATATAAAAACTAACCCCTATCTATGGAATGTTAAGCTTACACCCAAGATAGTCAAAGCCTCCCATAATTTAATATCCCACGCTATTTTCTGGTTATACCAAAAAATAAACAACCAGCAAATGATTTTACCTCTTAAAAGAAAGCATTTACACTTTAAAAATGGGATGAGGTGGGATTCCCTCCTTTTTAAAAATGCTTCCAGAGCTACTAAAAAACTTACATTTGCAAAATAGTTGATAAAAATATTCCTCTGGATTGTACAAGAAGGGAGACGGGGACCACTGAGAAGACCTGGTGTATGATATTAATCAGACTTGGCTTCTTTCTCTCTTGCTTCATCAGAGGCTGGACTCTCCTCAGTTTTAGTTTCTCCACTTTCTGCAGGTAAATCTTTAGTTTCTTGGTTAGCTGCTTCGGCCTATTTTCCCTTTGCCCCCCTTTTCCTTTTTGGTTGCGCTTTTTTGCCTGAAGATTTATCCTTTGCTGCTGTCTTTTGGGCTTCGTTTCCTCTTTTGCAGGAGCAGGTTTAGCTGACTACCTCACCGATTGCCTCTTGGGGTCTTCCTTGCTCTCCCTTGGGCTTTCCCTCTTCCACACCTTCCTCTTGGGCATCTTGGTGGGAGGGCGTGTGGCCAGCCTGGCCTGCTGAGAGCCTTGATGAAGCTGGGCTGCCTGGCCTGCCTGGCCACTGCTGCTGTTGCTCCCTCGGCCCCACCTGCCCAGCTGCTGAGACCCGCCCAAACCAATACTATCTTAAGCAGATAGCTAATCTGTTCATTTGTACTGCTTTTCCCTCCACTAAATGCCCAGTAATGTTGGATGGGATTTTCTTTATGAGGGCATTCAAAGTGGGAGAAGGAAGGCACCTCATTATTAATACTTTACAGTAAGCAGATTCTGGGAGATTTGCAGCAGGAAAAGCAGCACAACAAAAACCAATTTTAGTTTCTGATCTGCTTTTCAAAGTGAACTTGATTCACTGAAATATGACAGTCAGCACAAAGCCTCGAGAAGCCAAATACACAGTTGAGTTTTTACTCAAGGGTAAATGTGTCCCCACTATCCTGGATGATGCACCAAAGCCATCTTTCAAATTTAACTTAATATTTAGATTAAAATTATATTTTCAATGGTACCAAGGATGCTAAAAAAATACTAAATAATAATTTTAAGAGGCTTCATTATAGAAAACATTCTTTTGATGATTAACATTTTGGTAAATGGGAGGCAGAAGAATATTTGGGCCTCGGGGGGTTTGCTCTTGCCTTGGTAACTCCCATCCAACCTTCTAGTCCCACTTGGGCTTCACCTCCTCCCTGAAGCCTTTCAAGCGAGCCAGCAACACCAACCTCCATACCTGGACAGGGTCAATCACTTCCTTTTCAGTGCAGCCTCTGTGGCTTGTCACAAAGCACCAAGATGGTTTCCCTACACAGCTACCTCCCTCCCTAGGTGGCAATTCTCTCCAGAAGAGGATCTAACCTTTCATTCTCTGCCTCCCACACCTGCTGTGTGGAGAGAATTTAATGAATGTTTGTTGAATGAGATTTAATCAAGGAGATAATCTAATCCAATCTCCTCAGATTACAGAGAAAACTGGGGCCCAGATTTGTTGTTTTATTTGCCTGCACTCAGTGAGTGATGAGCAGAAGCCCAAAGCTGAAGCCTAAGGAACAAAAGTACTCACAATCCGTTTTACCTACTTGCCAGGTACCAAGAGAAAATTGTTCATTTCAGTAAGAGCCCACTTAGACAAAGCAAGTCACATCCCAGAACAAAAGTACGTCATTCGCAAGGGATTAAACACTAAATGTTGTTTAATTTCAAGTAGTCTTATGGTTGAAATCAGATTATTTTGAATTCTAACAAATTACTGTCTTCGTTTCCTCACGGATTCAGATAAATCATCTGTCTCTCTCTTAGACAACATGCCTTACTATAATTTATCTAAGATGATGGCTCACCCTGAATTCCAGGTTATTTTTAGAACTGAAAAACATTATTGTGAATTTTAACTAGGAAATGCCCTTTACTTCTGAAGCAGCTTTTGAACAAAAGTTTTTATAACGATTCTACTTAAAACTTGCAGTACACTGACTTTAATGGCAGAAAACAGGAAGGGCACAGACTGGAAGGACCGATGGGAAAGGAAAACACAATGACCTGAGAAGGCTCTGCCACCACCAACTTTATCCTTTCATTTAAAAATAGCCCAGAGGTGCCCTATCACTTTCTTTTACCAGGTGTCCTAGCAAATATTTCCCTGAGGACACAGCTGTGTCTCTTTAGGACAGGCCCATAGCAAGTTCAACCACTGGTAGCAGACTTCCCATCCAGGGCCTTCTCAGACTGAAAAAAAAAATTATATATATATATATATATATATATATATATATATATATATATATATATAAATTTGGCAAATTCCAGAGTATGTATTAAAAGAAAAAATAACTTAAGTTGAAAAAATCTTTAATACATTCATCATAGTTCTTGTCAGAATGTGTAATGGCATAAGGGCTAGCTTTTTAAACTGCATTTAAACTAGAAAGTCAATATATACTATTACATACCAAAGTTTATATATCTATATTTTTGTCATATAAGCATTAATAGAATTAGCCACAGAATGAAGTAAAAGCAAACACATTTTAGAATCAAATATTTGAGTCAGGAAATGGAAGATGTTAAGTTTCTTCTCTTCCAGTGTGGCAAAATGCTGGTGGTTGTTTTAGCTGGATGGCGAGTGTATTCTATTCTGTGTATCTTTGAGCACTTCCATAGTTTCTCTTTCATGTTCGACTTTGCTCAAATGAGCTTGCAAAAGTGAATATAATCAGCTCTATTAGAAGTATCACCCTGTATAATAAAATTAGCTAATAAATACTACCAGAAGCACCCATGAAAATGCAGATCAAGGGCCCCACCCAGCCCAGACCTTTGAAATCACTAACACCAGAAGGGGTGAGACCCGGGAATCTGGACTCTCAATCCTCTGAGGATACTGATGGGTACTAAAGTCTGAAGCCTCTGAAGATCTCTGCAGTTATCTACCAAGGGGGATGTGCCACCCTGGGCGCAGGGGGATCTGCTGACCTCCATCCACAGGGTCAGGGCTAACACCACCTCTCCTCTAGCCTGTCAGCGGGAGTCCAGTGGAGGCTCCCACCAAGTCCCTCCACCACATTCCTACCCCGATGCTCACCCTCACCATCCCATCTGCCTGGAAACCCCTGTGACCAATCTCTTCATGCCCTTTACCCCTGTTTACAGGTCACCACAGGTAGCCCAGACATCCCTGGGCTCCCAAACCCCAAACCACTCTGTACACTCTCCTCTCCAACCCCATCTCCCACCTCTCCCCATATTCTGAAACTCTGAGGTCCTCTTGTTAACAGAGTAGTTTCACTACCTTAAAAATCCTCTGTGCTCCACCTATTTATCTCTTCCTGCTTCCTAGCCCCTGAAGGTTTAACCATTTCCAAAGTTTTACCTTTTCCAGAATGTGATAGTTGGAACCACACAGTATGTAGCCTTTCCAGATTGGCTCCTTTCACTAAATAATGTGCATTTAAATTTCCTCCATCTTTTCATAGCTTGATAGCTAATTTTTTGTTTAGCACTGAATAAATGAATATTCAATTGTCAGGATACACCACAGTTTATCCATTCACCTCATACTGAAGGACATCTTCGTGGCTTCCACATTTTGGCAATTATAAATAAAGCTACTATAAACATGTGTGTGCATGTTTTTGTGTGAATATAAGTTTTCAATTTATCAGAGTAAATATAAAAAATGTACAGTTGCTGGATTGTATGGTAAGAGTATATTTAGTTTGGTAAAATCAGCCAGGCACAGTGGGTCACACCTGTAGTCCTAAGCTATTCAAGAGGCTGAGGCAGAGAGACCACTTGAGCCCATGAGTTCCAAGTTACAATGAGCTATGATTGTACCACTGCACTCCAGCCTGGGTGACAGAGCAAGACCCTCTTAAAAAAAAAAAAAAAAGTTTGGTAATAAACCACCAAACTGTCTTCCAAAGTGGCTGTACCATTTTGCATTCCCACAAACAATGAATGAATGCTCCACTTTCTTGCCAGCATTTGATGGTGTCACTGTTCTGGATTTTTGCCATTCTATTTGGTGTGCAGTGGTATCTCCTTGTGGTTTTAATTAGCATTTCCCTGATGACAAATTATGTGGAGCATATTTTCATATGCTTGCCACCTGAGCATTTTCATCAGTAAGGTTTCTCTTCAGGTCTTTTGTCCATTTTTAAATCATGTTGTTCATATTTTTGTTGTTGAGTTTTAATAGTTCTTTGTATTAATATATATTTTTTTGTATTTTTTAAGAGAAAGGATCTTGCTTTATCACTCTGGCTGGAGTACAGTGGCATGATCGTAGCTCACTGCAGCCTCAAACTCCTGGCTAGGCTCAAGCGATCCTCCTGCTTCAGCCTCCCCTGTAGCTGGAATTACAGGGGTATGCCACCAAACCTAATTCTCTCTCTCTCTCTCTCTCTCTCTCTCTCTCTCCCTCCCTCCCTCCCTCCCTCCCTCAAGCCATTCCCGCCTAAGCCTCCCAAAGTGCTGGGATTAGAGGTGTGAGCCACTGCACCCTCTTTCTGTATTTTAGATAACAGTTCTTTATTGGATGTGTCCTTTGCAAATATTTTCCTCTAGTCTGTAGCTTGTCTTCTCATTCTCTTGATATAGTCTTTCTCAGAGAAGTTTTGAATTTCAATGAAGTCCAGCTTATCAATTATTTCTTTCATGGATCATGCCCCCAAATCATTACGATACCCACAGTCATCCAGATTTTTTCCTATATTCTAGCAGTTTTATACTTTTGATTTTTACACTTAGGTCTATTGCCCATTTTGAGGTAACTTTTATGAAGGATGAAAGGTCCTTTTTTCTACATGGTATGGTGTTTCAGAACCATCTGCTGAAAAACTATCTTTTCTCCATTGTATTGCCTTTGCACCTTTGTCAAAGATCAGTTGGTTGTATTCATGTGGGTCTATTTCTATGCTCTCTATTCTGTTCCATCGATCTATTTGTCTGTTCTTTCACCAGCATCACTGTCCTGATAACTGTAGCTTTATAGTAAAGTAAGACTTGGAGTCAGGTAGTGTCAGTCCTCTGACTTTGTTCTCCTTCAATATTGAACTGGCTATTCTTGGTCTTTTGCATCTCCATATAAACTTTAGAATCAGTTTTTCAATATCCATAAAATCACTTGCTGGGATTTTGTTTGAGATTGCATTGACTCTATAGATCAAGCTGAAAAGAACTAACATCTGACTCATATCATTTTCTTTCTCCCTGAAAAACTTCTTTTAAGGCCGGGCGCGGTGGCCCAAGCCTGTAATCCTAGCTCTCTGGGAGGCCGAGGTGGGCGGATCGTTTGAGCTCTAGAGTTTGAGACCAGCCTGAGCAAGAGGGAGACCCCATCTCTACTATAAAGAGAAAGAAATTAATTGGCCAACTAATATATATAGAAAAAATCAGCCGGGCATGGTGGCACATGCCTGTAGTCCCAGCTACTTGGGAGGCTGAGGCAGCAGGATTGCTTGAGCCCAGGAGTTTGAGGTTGCTGTGAGCTAGGCTGACGCCACGGCACTCACTCTAGCCTAGACAATAAAGTGAGACTCTGTCTCAAAAAAAAAAAAAAAAAAAAAACTTCTTTTAAGATTTCTTGCAAGGCAGGTCTACAGGCAACAAATTCCCTCAATTTTTGGGGGGGGGTCTGAGGAAGTCTTTATTTCTCATTCACTTTTGAAGGATAATTTTGCAGGTAACAGAATTCTAGGTTGGTGGATGTTTTTCTGAACTCTTTTTAAATATTTAAATATTTCACTTCAATCTCTTTTGTTTGCATGTTTTCTGAGAAGTCAGATGCAATTCTTATCTTCAGTAGAATTGTCTACAGGTAAAGTGTTTTTTCCCCTCTGGCTTCTTTCAAAATTTTTTTATCTTTGATTTCTGAAGTTTGAATATGATATGCCTATGTATAGTTTTTTATTCTTTAGGCATTTATCCTCTGTTATGGTTTGAATGCTTTTGTCCCTTCCAAAATTCATGTTGAAACTCTATCTTCAAATGCAACAGTATTAAGAGTTGTGGCCAGCTGGGCACAGTGGCTCACGCCTGTAATCCTAGCACTTTGGGAGGCCGAGGCGGGCAGATTGCTCGAGGTCAGGAGTTCGAAACTGCCTGAGCAAGAGTGAGACCCCGTCTCTACTATAAATAGAAAGAAATTAATTGGCCAACTAATATATATATAGAAAAAATTAGCCGGGCATGGTGGCACATGCCTGTAATCCCAGCTACTTGGGAGGCTGTGGCAGTAGGATTGCTTGAGCCCAGGAGTTTGAGGTTGCTGTGAGCTAGGCTGACGCTGACGCCACGGCACTCACTCTAGCCTAGGCAACAAAGCGAGAGTCTGTCTCAAAAAAAAAAAAAAAAAAAAGAGTTGTGGCCTTCCTTCTGAAGGTGACTGAGTCATGAGGCAGAGCTCTCATGAATGGGATTAGATGCTCTTATTAAAGGGCTTGATAGAGGTGAGATTATCCTGTATTATCTGGGTAGACTGTAGCCCAGGCTAGAGCACAGTGGCCTGATCACAGTTAACTATAACCTCAAATTCCTGGGCTCAAGCAATCCTCTTGTCTCAGCCTTCTAAGTATCTGGGACTACAGGTGGACACCACCAAACTCGGCTAATATTTTTCTTTTATGTAGACACGGGGTCTCAATATGTTGCCTAGACTGGTTTCGAACTCCTGACCTCAAGCGATCCTCCTAAAGTGGATCCTGCTGCCTCAGCCTCCTAAAGTGCTGGAATTACAAGCATGAACCACTCCACCCAGCCTCCCCAAGGACTTTTTAAAACAATTTTTTCTACTATTAGCAATTAAAACTGATGATAATGGACACAAAAACCTAATCACATAAAAATTGTCTCTCAAATAATCCTATCTGAATGTCTTCATCATCAAATACTGCATGTCGATTAGAAACTTTAAAGAAAAAATGTCTTATAAAATGCTATCTGTGCCAAGTTAAATTTTAAAATGTTGGGGGTTAATGCTTAAGTTGGGGCTCTCAGTAAGTAAGTAAGTAAATAAATAAATAAATAAAATGTTGGGGGTGAGGGGAAAGGCCATATCCTTAATATCAAATTTATGAGAAAAAAAGAGATACTAGATCGTTGCGAAACTGTTTTTTTGTAAGAATTCACATTTCCTCACACTATCCAGTACCCTTGGCCTGCTATCAGTTGCTACAGTTGTCCAACCACATCTTCCTTTTGACCAATTTTGTTCCATACAAGTCAGTGTTTTTTCCACTATATAACTTCTCTTTATTTATTTAATTTCTTATTTTTTTGAGACAGAGTCTCACTCTTGCCCAGTTAGAGTGCCATGGCATCAGCCTAGCTCACAGCAACCTCAAACTCCTGGGCTCAAGCCATCCTCCTGCCTCAGCCTCCCGAGTAGCTGGGACTACAGGCATGTGCCACCATGCCCGGCTAATTTTTTCTATATATTTTTAGTTGTCCAGCTAATTTCTTTCTATTTTTTAGTAGAGACGGGGGTCTCACTCTTGCTCACGCTGTAGTAAGCAGACATTTTAGGAATGTAGTTGCAAGGTACTGGAGGAAGGGGAAATGTTCTATAGTCCTATGATTAGGTCTCAGTTTTTCAGTGAGCCTGTGGACTGTAAACTTCACGAGTGCTTTTCAGTTATTCCCCCCTTAGGTGGGACAGAAAAAGTAGAGAAGGCTGGAGGTGGACATTACACTTCCCCAAAGTAGATTAGGCTCTCATAAAATCCTAGGGAGTTTGGTTCCGGTACAAATAGTTTCTCCTGAAGGCAAATGTTGTTGAGACAAGCAGAATATTCTGGCACATTTCCGAATGGTGACTTTCCCCCTCCCCCTGTTGGAAGCACTAGGCGATTTTTCTCCAGTATTCACTGTGAGGAGCTGGTAGAACTCTTGAAGGTAAAACCCATAAAAAACATGGAGACCCATGACTGAGTCTCACTGAAGTTTTTAACTCTCAGGCTTGTTCACATGGAGTTTCCAACAATTTGTTAATTACAGGTTGAGTTTTCCTACCATAATACTGGTTCTCACAGAAATTTCTGCTCAAGGATTTCTGCTCTAGTAAGTGTGATTTAATGTATCCACCTGTCTGCCTCTCCAACTTTGGGGGCAGCAGTTTGCCCTATGCTTTCATATCTCTGATATATCTAGGAAGAGTTGTTGGTTTTTCAGTTTGTTTGGCTTTTTACTTGCTGTTAGGATGAAGTGGCAATCTCTAAGCTACTTATATACTGGACTGAAAACTGGAAGTCCTGCCACCATTCCTTATAATGAGAAGTTAGTCATTAATCCATTAATCATATAATCGTTCCATTGCATGTGATGAGTAATTTTTCTTTTATTGCTTTCAAGTTTATGTCTTTGGCTTTCAGCAATTTGACTATGATGTATCTAGGTGTAGACCTCTTTGTGTTTATTCTACATGGCGCTCATTGAGTTTCTTGGATATGTATATTAATGTTTGTGATAGCCTGAATAATACTCCCCAAAGATGTTCACATCCTAATCTCTGGAACTGGTGAACAGGTTACCTTACTTACATGGTAAAAAGGACTTTGCAGATTTGAGCTCCTGAGCTCAAACAATCCTCCTGCCTCAGCCTCCCAGAGTGCTAGGATTACAGGCGTGAGCCATCGCAGCCGGCCAGTGACCTTCTTTTTTACTCCCCTTTTTGAGATGCTTCTACACAGAACAATATTCTACCATATTCAACATACATTCAAATGTGTAACACACATTTTGGAAAAGCTACATTAAATGTTCTTCTTTTTAAACATATTTTTTGAAGTGTTACTATCTGAGAAACATAGCATTAAGTACCATAATTTAAAACATTATATATTGAATATTTTAAAAAATCCACTAGAGTGGTGGTATTCTCCACCTTTTCTCAGCAGATTCCTTGGAAAACTGATTATTGCTACGTCTCTGCTAAAATGCAAGAATATACAAAATTGTGGAAAGATTTCAAGATCCATAAACGCCCTAAAGCCCATCTATACAGCCCAAGTTAGAATATCTACCTTTACTGGAAAATCCTTCTGCAATCCAAATATTTACCACTTAAATCTGGGTGAATTAGTAAACCTGGATTTTTATAAATCTAAATTTCTTAAACTAAGGCAGTGCAAGTGAAATACAAATTGCTATAGTTCCCGAATGTTACAACAACTGATTTGGAGTCAAAATGTCGCCACCATTTACTTCCTCTGTTTGACATTGGACTTAACCACGTGGACCCCCAGTTTCCTCACCTATAGAATGGGGAACTAACCTTCATTCTACCTGTATCTCAGGAGAGTTGTGAGATAAGAGACAAAGTTAACAGCTCCTCATACACTATAATGCGTTACATGATGAATGCGGTCTGTTGGAATTACCTGTCCCACAGCTGGTAAGAAGCATCCTCTGCTGCTGCATATCTACTTCAGGTGAGTGCTTCCCATCCTGAAAGTATGAAATTAGATCAAGAGAAAGCCCAGAACTGTCTGATACCTCTTGCCACAGCTCCTATAACACTTGGTTGCACTTAATCTGTCCACAAATAATCTCTCTCTGGTGGCCTAAGAAAAGCTACTTAATTCATCTCTATTTCTTGTGCCAGGCACAAGCTGGATATGGAATAAGTGTTGAATGAATGTTGAACAAATGAAAAGCACATGTGAAAAGAGCGTACGAGCATACTGAACACCTTTAACACCATAGGCTCCCTCACTATACGCCTATCTCACAGTTTTCAGAAAACTAGGATTTCAGGACCTCAATTGCTATCCCAAAGAGTCAGCAGCCTGCAAGAATTATAACTCTGTGCAAGTGGCTGGATTGGGTTTTCAGGAGGTGCACACACAGGTATATGAGAACACCTATTTGAATGCCATAATTTGTAAAGCTCTGGGTTATGATGAGAGGGAAAAAAGCTCACCCTCTGTAAAGACCTGGCAATTGATAGCAAAAGAGGGACTGTGTTCCTTTCGGATGTTTTCTATATATTACAAAATGCTATAAGGTCTAAAGTCACAATCCTTCATTTTTGTGAAAATGTAGTAGAAAGTACTGTATATGCCAAATCCTCAAACCAGAGTATATTTTTATTTCTAATATAATCTTTTGCCTGTTCTATGGCTGTTTCTAATATCCATGACAACTTTAATTTAGTGAAACAATATTATACAGATGTCCAAATCACACTAAAAAAAAAGTAATTTTTAGCATGTTACCATATATAGCTATTGAAAAAGAAAAATATTAATAACAGGTAATAACATTTTTTAGTATTTGTAATATGCCAGACATTGGGCTACACATACTTCATAGTCATGATCTCATTTCATCCTCATAGCAATCCTATGAGAGAAGTAGTTATTTTAATTTGCTAAATAAGTCTGAAGCCCACATTCTTAACTCTTAAGTGCATCAAATAGGGGGTCATGTAAAAAAATAACAATCCTTTAGTTGGAGCCTTAAACAAGCAGTCTAAGTACTATCCAAGAGATGAAAAGATCCCTAAATGCAGTTCTAATCACCCTGTTAAAATAAATTTAGCCTAAAGCTGTCTCCTTACATATTTTAAGTTCAACCTAAAGGTTTCTCCATACATTGTGAACTGTAACCTAACTGAATGTGTAAATAAACTGTAACCTACCCTTGTAACAAATAGTCCAGTCTCGGCCAATCACTGCAGCCCAGTTTTGACCAATCACATGCGACCAACTGTTCAAATCACGTTCAAATAAGGCAAAGCTGAGCTGTAACCAATCCAGCTGTTTCTGTACCTCACTTCCACTTTCTGTATGTCACTTTCCCTTTCTGTCCATAAATATTACCTGACCATGTGGCAGCCCTAGAGTTGGTCTGAACCTACTCTGGTTTGAGGGGCTGCCGAGTTCACAAATGGTTTTGTTCAATTAAATTCTGTTGAATTTAATTTGTCTAAAGTTTTTCTTTTAACAACCCAAAAAGAATACAAAGGCTTCCATGTGATAATTGCACATAAACAAGCTAACCCTTAACAGGAACTCAGTATAATTTCCTTAATTCAGTTTAGCAAACATTTTAAGCCAACCTGGATTATAATGTCATACTTAAGGGGAATTTAGAAGCAACAGCAGTTTCCTAATATAATACTGCTCACATAAACCTGGAAAGATTTATATCCCCCTTCAAAATTTAGTGTTCCTAGTAAAAACGTGACCTTACTTAATAAAACATGAGCTAAGTACAGCAAGCGAGCTCAAACTACTGGTAAGCAATGTTAAATCAATTCAGCTGCCATCAGCAGACCTCTCCATCCACTAAAGCAGTTTAGTGGCCAAGTCTCAGGTTACTGTGACCTTTAGAAGATGGGAGGGAAAACTCAGGTAGAATCCAAAGGCATTTGTATGTCCTAGCTTGGTGGGTGGCAAGAAGCTTCCAAGCTGAATTTTCCTGCCATTCAATCTCAATTTTTTTTTTTATTGAGACAGGGTCTGGCTCTGTCACCCCAGTTAGAGTGCAGTGTCGTCATCGCAGTTTACAGCAATCTCAAACTCCTGGACTCAAGCCATCCTCCTGCCTCAACCTCCCAAGTAGCTGGGACGACAGGCCTGTACCACCACATCCAGCTAATTTTTCTATTTTTTGTAGAGACAGGTCTCACTCTTGCTCAGGCTGGTCTGGAATTCCTGACCTCAAGTGATCCTCCCTCCTCAGCTTCCCAAAGTCAATTTCAATTTTCATCCTCATGCTTATGGCCCTCTAGAATAGATTGAGAGTTTATTTCTGCATTAAAATAACATTACCTACCAAAGAGAAGTCTCGTATGTGTAAAACAGGATAGTGACAAATGACATTATTGTCTATTAATAACATTAATGCCCTTATTAACAAGACAAGCCCTGAAAGGGTTAACTACGAGGAACTAGAATTTTGGTTGGAAACCAGCAGGATCTTAAGTAAAAGTATCATTAACATTTCTCTTTTTTAAAAAACTAACGTAAAAGAAATTATGGGCTAGATTTGACCACTTGAGGCCATCATAACCACAAATAACTACATGGAACTTAAAAACCTTCTCCAGAATAATCCCCATACTGTCCAGCATTATGGACGTTGCTCCAGTCCAACATTTTACTGCACTGGAAGTGTAAGCAAATTTTTAAAACTGAATTTTCCCTGTTGTCAAAAGGGAAAGAGATCTTTTCTCTCCCCCCCTTTTCTTACAGCATTTCTTTGAAAAAGCTAGTATTTATAAATCCTTCCTCTATCCCTTATTCTGTTGCCCAGGCTGGAGTGCTGTGGCAAGATCACAGCTCACTGCAGCCTCAAACTCCTATGCTCATGTGATCCTCCCGCCTCAACCTCTCCATTAGCTAGGACTACAGGTGCACTCCATCACACCTGGCTAATTCTTTAATTTTCTTGTAGAGAAAAGGTCTGGCTAAGTTACCTAGGCTGGTCTCAAACTCCTGGCCTCAAGTGATCTCGGCTTCCCAAAGTGCTAAGATTACACGCATGAGTCACCACATCTGGCATGTATGTAAATCTTTTTAAAGCCTAGCTCTAGGCAGCAGTAAAAGCCAGGATTGTTTTTCTGAAGGGCCTGGAGCCCCCCTCTTTTAAATGGAAACATCAGTAAGACAGCACCCCACCTCCATCTCCCCATCACAGTGGAAATTTAGCCTAGGTGCCTTGACTACCTGTTTATCATAGAGATTGGAGATGTTTTACCTTCAGAAAAAAGCAATTAAGTAACACAAATAGCACCCCAATTACCATGTGAATTTAGGATGAACTATGAAAGCATGTATAGCAAATGGTGCTGTCAATTCTTCTTACAAGTGGACAAACTTCCATTAATCTTGAGACTCTGTATGTAATGGATTGTATCTGCTCAGCTACATACAAATGGTGGGATTTCTTTTCTGAAAGAAATTATGTTAGCAGATTACCTGTGATGCACACTAGTCTGGTTTAATGCTTATTCAATAACAGGATTGTTTTCTTTCTTTTCTACATTTGTGAAGAGCATTTTCTAGACCAGCAGGAGATTTATTTATTTATCTATCTATTTATTTATTGACAGAGTCTCACTTTGTTGCTATTTATTTATTTATTGACAGAGTCTCACTTTGTTGCCCAGGCTAGAGTGAGTGCCATGGCGTCAGCCTAGCTCACAGCAACCTCAATCTCCTGGGCTCAAGCGATCCTACTGCCTCAGCCTCCCAAGTAGCTGGGACTACAGGCATGTGCCACCATGCCCAGCTAATTTTCTGTATATATATTTTTAGTTGGTCAATTAATTTCTTTCTATTTTTAGTAGAGACAGGGTCTTGCTCTTGCCCAGGCTTGTTTCGAACTCCTGACCTTGAGCAATCCGCCCGCCTCGGCCTCCCAGAGTGCTAGGACTACAGGTGTGAGCCACCACGCCCAGCCAGGAGATTTTATTTTTAATTTACCCCAACATAAATATAAAGAACATTCTATACCCCATTCTGGGCCACCTCACAGCTGCTTTCCCCACCTTGATTGCTTCCCTCAGTACAGGAAAGATATTCCTCCCTAACAAGAACTTTTAGAAGCTTTACAGCCCATTCCTCTCATCTGAGTGCCAGCCAAATCCTCTAATATTATTGCCTTTGAGAAACCTCCATGTGGATCCTTTCAAAGACATCTTTGTCAAAACTGAACTGATCTTCCTCTAGGGTTTCCTGCCTCAGATACACAAGCCAGAAAAGAAGTAACCCAGACATCTCTTTCTCTTCTCACCCCAGAGCCAACCCTTGATCCTACCTCAAAAACAGCTCTTAAAACCATCAACTTCCGCTTCCACTGAAAAGCCAGAGTGACCTTTTATAAACACACACCTGATGGTGCTAGTCCCCTGACTGAAACTCTTCAGTGGTTTCCCACCATTCTTAGAATAAGCCTTTAATCCTTGGCATGGCCTATGCACCTTGCATGATCTAACCCCTGCCTACCTCTTCAACTTCATCTCCCCGACTCTCTCCTTCATCTGTCTTCCAGCCCCACTTGGGAGCTTAAGCTCCGTGAGGACAGAGGCCATGCCTGTTTGCTCACCACTGTGAGCGGTGGCTCACACCTGTAATCCTAGCACTCTGGGAGGCCGAGGCAGGAGGATCGATTGAGCTCAGGAGTGCAAGATCAGCCTGAACAAGAGCAAGACCCCATCTCTACTAAAAACAGAAAAATTAGCTGGGTGTAGTAGCACATGTTTGTAGTCCCAGTTACTTGGAAGGCTGAGGCAGGAGGATCACTCGAGCCCTGGAGTTTGAGGTTGTAGTGAGCTATGACGCACTCTATGCTGGGTGACAGAGTGAGACTCTGTCTCAAAAAAAAAAAAAAAAAAAGAACCAAATGTTGTTAAAACAAATGTAGTCTCTTAAGTGGAAGGCAAATAAAACATTAACTAAATTATGCATGGTGGAGGGGAGAGTGTGTCTTATTCATGTTTGTATCTTAGGTGGCTAACACAGGGCTTGGACCATAGTGAGGCTAAAAAATGTTTGCTGATTAAGTCTTACATTTAGGTATTTATCCCTCTTCTCATCCCCAACCCCTCCTGTGGGCAACCAGAGGTCTAACCGCCTGTTTGACGATAGGAGACCAGGCTCCAAGACAGAGCTGGAAAAATAGACGTGGTCTGTGGAATTGATTGTACATTCTGAGAAACAAACCAAGAGTGGGGAGCAGTAATGCTCTAAGGATAAGATCCCTACCTACATTTGGCATTTGACCTTACAACATTCTCCACCTTTGGGCCACACAGGCCTTTAAGATACAAGCTCTTCTTAGTCTCAAGGCTTCACACATGCCCTTCCCTTACCCTGGTAGCTCCTTGCCCAATTTAACTCCAACTCAGTCCTTGAGGTCTCAGCTAAATAATGTTTTCTCAGGAAAGCCTTCCTGTCTCTCCCCACTCCCTGCCCCTGCCAGTGACCCCATTATATATTCTTATAGCACCCTCTACTGTCCTCCATAGCATGTTTCATAACCATAATTAATATTTAGTTTTAATTATCTATTTACTGTCTATCTCCCTTGCTAGATTTATAAGCAACTTGAGGACAGGTGCTATATCTGTTTCGGTCATCATTGTATCCCCAACACCTAGCACATTGCTAGTAACACAGGTGTTCAATAAATGTCTGTTAAATGAAGGAAAGAATAAAATACATACATAAGCACTAGGTTTTGAAGTGACATGGTACTGGCTCTGCCTTTACTAACTCTGTGCCTTTTGGATAAATTTCTTACCATCTCTGAGTGCATTTCTTCCACTATAAATGAAGAAAATAGTTCCTATTTTACAGGGTTATTATATAATTGAATAATCCAGTAAAGCGCTTAGCATAGTACCTGAAATATAGCAAACACCCAATAAGTATTAACTATTATTATTATTAAAGGAGAAAAGGGGGTATGTATATGGTAGAGAAGGCACATTACATGCCCTTAACTAGGGGACATAGCTCCCTTTATGCCAACACAGTGTTGCAAATCTGAATAAAACAAATATTTTAAGTATACTATAGGAACATATTCTCTAAAAGAACCCTGAAACAGGGATCTGCTTATAAAGCCAAGAATCTTTCTCGATATAAAGTGATCATGTACTCACTCATCTGGCTTGCACACTTTTGTGTACAGGGTCCAGTTTTTCCAAAGCAAAGTGCACCAGGAATCCATTACTTTAGGCAACAGGGTCCCAAACCTTAGCTTCAAAACCTACAGGACCTCAGTCCAGCTATGTTGCCTTTGTCCAAGGATGTTCAAATAAGGCAACATCCTTTTGCTTTCAAGACAACTGCCCTTCCCCTCCAGTAGAAAACTCCATGCCTCAATGAGAAAGTGTCCCTTCACTTTGGTGTTCGTTAGTATCCCAGTGTCACCACCTCCACCCACCCATCCCACTTCCTGGAGCCTTCTCCATTCCCCAGCAGACCCCTTTTAAATTAGTTTTGATTTTTTCTTAGATTTTTCCACTTTGGATACATCATTTAACCTTTCTGAGTCTCAATTTCTTCATCTATAAAAATGGAACTAAAACAATACTTTCTTGTTGGATAAATAACACAACATGTGCCATAAATTAGCAAATGGTAACCATTGTTTGTTTCTACCAGATCCCTAATCAATCTACAATCCAGAGAAAAATTAGAACAAAGATGTTTTCCAATGTTATGATTTTTTCAGAGTCTGCATTTTTTACAACAAAAGAAACCTAATCTATCCCATTAGCCAATGTACTAGAATAAAATGTATGATCCAAAAAAGCTCCAAATGTTGCAAAGCAAAAAAAATTGAACAAATTAAGAGGTCCTCTTTCTCAAAAAAAAATTAATTCAGTAAAATATAATTTATGTAAAATGATTTTTATAAGGCCTTCGTTTAAGGACTACATAACCTTCAATCAACTGTCAATCTGGAAGCCTCACCACATTGCTTTGAGGGTTAACAGAATGCCATCCTGGGAAATCCCAGCAGAAAGGAGAGCTGTCAGTCTTACTGGTCTACACAACCAAGGCCCCATTATGATTATTCCTTCTGTCTCCCTTGCTCCCATAATAAGCCTCAGGAAAATAAAAAACATCATTATCTTAGGAAAAAATTGGGGGGAGCTCAATATGTTGATCATGTTATGGCAAGGCTCCTGATTATCTTTTAAATATAATTTATTTAACAAGGACCTATTGAAAGGCAATTTTTTTTTTTGAAATATAGTCTCACTTTCTTACACAGGCGAGTGCCATGGCGTCAACCTAGCTCACAGCAACCTGAAATGCCTGGGCTCTAGTAATCCTCCTGTGAAAGGCAATTTTGTACTTGAATGAGCATAGGCTTTGCAGAGAGGCCTGGGTCTAAATGCATGCCTCCCCCACTTATTTACTGTAGGTAATCTTAGCCTCCATAACTCTTTTAAAAACACATGGTGATACCACTCACTTTACTCCGTTGTGGTGAGGAGGAAGAAAGATTTTTAAAACAGCCATTCTGGCAGGTACTCAAAATAGTTCCCCTCCTGCCCTTCTGAAAAATTATGTCTTTTTTTTTTTTATTTTTTTGCTAATCCTAACTCTATAACACCAAGCTAAGAATTAGATCCTTTTTTTTCCATCAGCCTCTTCTCTAGAAACCGACTTACTCTTTTTCTCACCCACACAGGCTGGAAAACCTGAAAAGCACTTTCTAGCAATTCCAAAGAGAAGCATTCTGCTCACTATAAATACGTGTATATGAAGCCCAAAGTTTCTTCAAAAGCAACTTCTCAACACTCAAATCACCACACCAAAGGTTGGGGAACTGAATTGAAAATTGTATGGATACCATTTGTCGAATGCCTATTACGTGCCAGACACTATCTGAGTACCTTGCACGTGCAATCTCATTTATTCTCCACGACAACCTTATAAGTAGGAGTTACTGTCCCCAAAGTTACAGTTGAAGAAACAGACGCTAAGAGTTTAAGACATCTGCCCAAAGTCTCACAATCAGGAAGTGGCAGAGCAAGGACTGCAGAAGTGAGACATCTCAAACAGCCATTCGGTGGATGCTCAAGAATCAGTACCCTCCCTTGCCCTCTGAAAAATTGGTGCTAATCCTAACTGTCCATCACCAGGCTAAGGTGTCACGTACTCCAGTGCTCCAGCCCACCTGCACACGCTGCTGGGCCTCCCTATAGGTCCGTGCAGAGATTAACAGACAGGCGCGAGCCAAAGCACTTTGGGCGCAGTGGCCTTTCACACACCCCGCCCACGCCCAGGGATGGTGGGCTACGCGCATCACTGCAAGCATTTCCAGCCGCGGAAACCGAGACTCCAAGACCTCAGAGACCGGCGGGGGCTCCCCAAAGAGGACACGCCAGAGCCAGGATTCTAGCCGCAGTGCCTGACTGAGTCTTCCTTCAGAGTTGGGCGCCGCCGGGATACAGAAGGCGCCCGGGACCTGGCGCGTTCCCTCAGGGCCTGCAGCCTTCGCTCGGCCACCACACCGCTTCCCCTCACCGAGCCCGGAATTGCCTTCAGCTCAAGGCCTGACTCTTCCCCCTCATTTCACAGGCTGTTCCTCCCCAGCCCTACCTGCTTGCCGGAGACACCATGGTCAATCAGCTTCAGCCTCCCGCCTCGGAAGTGACGTGCTCCCGCGCGGCTCCGTCCAATACCGGCATTCAGGCTGCGCATGCGCGTCGGAGTTCGCCCCGCAAGGTATAAGTAGGACCGCCCGTACTCTGCAGGTCTGACTAGCGTCCTCCAGTCTTGGTTCTTTCCTTTCATCTTCTGGAGGGAAATTCGTAAGGCCGTGATTTGGGTTCCGTGGACTTTCCAAAAAGAACAAAGTTGGAGAATTTACCATACAGAACCATACGGTTCTCAAGATAAACTCATAGTAACTGAGAACAGTGTGATATTGATGCAATAATTAAATAAAAGGAAAAAGAGAGCGAGAGAAAGAAATGAAAAAGAAGAGAGAGACCAGAAACAGACCTGCAGACAGGTAGTCACTCCCTCCCTCCCTACTAGTAGCCACTGTAACGCAATAAGTAATTTTCAGTAAACAGTGCTAGGTCAGTTGAATGTCGAAAATGAACCTTAATACCTACCTACTTCATACAGAAGAATTCATTTTAGACGGATCGTAGACCTAAATGTGAATGATACAACTTTGGACAATAGCAGAGTATCTTGACCAAAAGATAGGAAAATACTTTTTAGCAGAATACAAAAAATATCACCTCTAAAGGAAAAGTCTGATAAATTGGGCATCATTAAATACAAGACATCAAACTACACCATTAAAAGAGTGAAAAGACAAGCAATAAAGCAGAGAAAATATTCATAATACAGTCATGCATGGCATAATGAATAATACTGGTTGTAAACTAAAAATAAATTCCTAAGTCCCCCCTCCTGACTGAAAGGATCCCCTCTTGGCCAAGGGGACTACAAAAATACATTAAAACTGAGTTCCCGGCCATAAAGCAAAGGGAAATCAAACACAACTCATTATACTCCCGCCCTTTTGGAGGCTAGGAACAATTGACAAAACAAACTCTTTGTGACAGTAAGATACTATTTTTTTTTTTTTTTGAAACAGAGTCTCACTCTATTGCCTAGGCCAGAGTGTGGTGACACCATCATAACTCACTGCAACCTCAAACTCCTAGGCTCAAATGATCCTCCCACCTCAGCCTTCCAAGTAGCTGGGACTATAGGTGTGCACCACTACACTCTGCTAATTTTTTTATTTTTGTAGAGACAGGGTCTCACTATGTTGCCCAGGCTGGTCTCGAACTCCTGTCCTCAAACAAACCTCCTACCTCAACCTCCCAAAGCGCTGGGATTATAGGTATGAACCAACATGCCTGGACAAGATACTAAATTATTAACAGAATCTATGGCCATGCAAAGCAAAGTTTGTCACTCCTGCAGGTCATTCATTTGCTTAACAGATCACTTGAGTCATTATATTATATTGTGGCTTGCACTCTGATTAATAGACTTCCTTCTGGGAGGCCGAGGTGGACGGATCGTTTGAGCTCTAGAGTTTGAGACCAGCCTGAGCAAGAGCGAGACCCCATCTCTACTATAAATAGAAAGAAATTAATTGGCCAACTAATATATATAGAAAAAATTAGCCGGGCATGGTGGCACATGCCTGTAGTCCCAGCTACTTGGGAGGCTGAGGCAGCAGGATTGCTTGAGCCCAGGAGTTTGAGGTTGCTGTGAGCGAGGCTGACGCCACGGCACTCACTCTAGCCTAGGCAATAAAGTGAGACTCTGTCTCAAAAAAAAAAAAAAAAAAAAATAGACTTCCTTACCCCAACTTAAAATGTGCCAAGCCTTTAGACAAAGTTTTATTTTTTAACCAATTACAAATCAAACAATCTCTGAACCCACCTGTTAACCTGTAAGCCTCTCCTTCAAGATGTCCTACCTTTTTGTGCCAAACCAATGTATAATTTCCATGTATTGATTTATGATTTTACCTGCAATTCCTATGTCCCTAAAATGTATAAAACTGGTTTCCTTGGGCACACTTTCTCAGGACCTCTTGAGACTATGTTCCCCGGGCCATTGGTCACACATATTTGGCTCAGAATAAACCTCATCAAATTATTTTACAATGTTTGATTTTTTTCCAGCAAATGTGGTCAACAATGGACCACATGTACAATAGTGGTCCTATAAGATTATAATGGAGCTGAAAAATTCCTATTGCCTAGTGATGTCATATTTGTCTTAACATCCTAACACAAGGTGTTACTCACCTGTTAATGATGCTGGTGTAAACAAACCAACTACACTGACTTTTTATCATTACTTTAGAGAGAGAGAGTGTGTGTGTGTGTGTGCATATATATACAGCCTCAGGTAGATCCTTCAGGAGCTCTTCCAGAAGAAGGCATCATTATCACAGGAGATGACAGCTCCATGCCTGTTATTGCCCCTGAAGACCTTCCACTGGGACAAGACGTGGAGGTGGAGACAGTGATATTGATGAGCCTGACCCTGTGTAGGCCTAAGCTAATGTGTGTGTTTGTGTCTTAGTTTTTAACAAAAAAAGATTAAAAAGTAAAACAAAAAATTTATCAGAAAAAAAGCTTATAGAGTAAGGGCATAAAGAAAAAATATTTTTGTACAGCTGTACAATGTGTGTTTTAAGCTAAGTGTTACTGCAAAACAGCCAAAAGTTTAAAAAGTTAAGTTTATAGAGTGAAAAAGTTACAACAACCTAAGGTTAATTTATTACTGAAGAAAGAAAAATATTTTTTATAAATTTAGTGTAGTCTAAGTGTACAGTGTGTGAACTAAAATAAAATCCTACACACACCCCACCCCTGCCAACTGAACAGAACCCTTCTTGGCCAAGAGGACCCCATAAAAACCTTAAAACTGACTTCCTGGCAATGAAGGGAAGGGAGGTCAGACCCAACTGAGACAATAAGATACTAAATTATTGACAAGACCTAAGGTCACACAGAGCAAGGGTTAAATCACCTGCAGACCATAAATTTGCTTAACAAATCACTTGAGTTGGTAGATTGTGGCTTGTCTCTGACTAACAGACTTCCTTCTGTCAACTTAAACATTCCAAGCCTCTAGAAAAAACTTTATTTCTTTAACCAATTACAAATCAAAGACTCTCTCAACCCACCTATAACCTGTATTACTTGCAGGCCCCTGGACCCCTGCTTTAAAATGTCTGGCTCTTTCAAGCCAAACAAAGGTGTACTTTGTTGCTTTGTTTTCTCTCTTGAGCCATTGTGGTATCTGATGTATATCTGAAAATGACTTTTATTCGGAATATATAAATAATTCTTGCAAATAATTTTTTTTAAAGACCTGAAGTGGTAAAGAGGAAGCATGAAGAGGATGCTGAGAGAGTAACCATGGGGAACACTCATAGTTCAAAATTCAAAAGATGGCACGAGTGTGAAGGGTGAAAAATCTCCCTCCCTGTTCTCTAAGCACCCAGTTCCCTCCCCCTAGGTACCAATAACACTCTTCGCTCTGCGTGCCCTTCCAAGCTATCTTATTCGTGATCAAGCAATTACGTATATATTCAGCGTCCCTCCTTGTTACACAGGCAGTAGTGTACTGCAACACTGCTCTACTTCTTGCTTTTACTCACTTTAGCCATTAATATATCATGGAAATTATTGCAGATATCCACAAAATCTAGAAACAGGGGAAATTTATTTTTTACTAAATGCCAGCTACATTTTCAAATAATATATTCAGTATGTTTTCCTTTGACATTTTCATAGGAATTTATATACCCTCCTGGCCTTTCTCCACTGTTCTGGAAACTCTAGATGCCTGCCTACTAATTCACAAAATTTGAATATCCCAGTAACAAACCCAATATGAATCTGAGTCCTTACTGCAAGACTGAGCCAGTTTCTCAGGGTTAATTTCTCAGGGCTACTATCCTTTTAGCCAACCCACACTTCAGTCTTGCTTGGAGTTTGTTCGGGAAGAAAAGACAATAGGAGACAAAAATGCTGGAGTAAAGCTAACCTCCTGGATTCCTGCTCCCAGAAAGAAAGGGGTAGATCTCTGTCTCCTACACATGAGTGGATCAATCCCCCTCAAGAACAGCATTGTGAATTGGCAGAGAATCAGCATGGGACACACGAAACAGGGGGAAAAAAGGTGAACGGGAGATAGGATCTCGAAATCTGGAGAGTGCGAGACAAACGATAGAGCAGGCAGGCCACATGCCGCCTGCCTAAGACATTTATCCAGCCCGCCAGGTGTTTTTGCCACAGCTGCCTGTCCTGCTTAGCAGCAGACTCATCCCAGGCCCACAGTGCGCACTCTCCAATGGTCTGAGGGACAGTGAACTGGCCCCGTTTAAAAAATTTGAGGACCCCTGCCTTAGAGAATAGAGCATGGGATGGCTGCGCCTGCCTGGCCAGCAAGTGAAGTGGGATCAGACCCACAGGAGGACATCTTACTTCCCCACTGACCTCCACACCCACTCAGACAGGAACCTGCCTGAAGTTGGTGCAAAAGCGCAGCAGGAGGCGTGGGGCTCTGTGGAGAGGAGACAGTAGCGGGAGGCATCTTGAACTCCCCAGAGCTCTGTGCCAGGACTGCACTGGGCAGGGGAGGGGCTGGTCTGAGCTACCTCTGGAGTACCTAGGAGGTAGTTAGGAGACAGGAAACTTGCCTCTGGCATCCAGGGGGTCCAGATCAACAGAGGTGATCAGTACGTAGAGGACTCAGCCTGGAAACTGTGCGGGTGAATAGGCTTGCTCACGGTGGGTCAGTAAGAGCAAAAGCTCCTGCTGGACAGGTGTGACATTGTGGAAGGGTGACATAAAAGAGACAACGGGGCATTCTGATGACTCAGCTACCCAATCCAGCACCTGCCAACTCCTGAACAGTTGCTCCCAGTGCTAGTGCCCTGCTGGCGGATGGTCGCCATTTTGGGGGTCCACAACCCAGCCACTGTGGTGTTACACGGTGTCCGGCAGGTCCCTTCCCCCAGCCCGGGGACTCTCGCGACAAGGTCCGCCCTTACATGACCTATGGTCAACTAGCCAGGCCTGTTTTGATGGGTGAATTCTAAATACTTCCCTAATCGTGGAAGGCTAACGCCTGTGGGACTTACAAGTGCTGGGGTGCTGGGCAGAACTGGGGCACCACCCCTCCCCCTAGCCAGCATCTTTCACACTGAAAGTGGTAGGCTCCACCCCTGGAGGTAGGGTGAGACAAGAAAAGCCACTTTCCCTCTGCAACTAGCATGAATCTGTGGGGCCTTGGCACTGACCAATAGTTGACAGCCCAGTGACTTTGATCATCAGACAGGTTTAGGTCACCCAGTAGGATCATAATTCTGGGGTTGGATTTCCGCCTCCAGTCAGCCGTCAACAGTGAGGTACCTGGTCAGGGAACAAAAATCCTGGCAAGAGACCAAAACAAGCTCCCAAGTAACCCTTCCCATCAGAAGCAGCCTCCCAACTGTAGTAGAAGAACCCAGAACAACATGTTAGTGGCTCCCCCTAGCAGCAGATCAAGCAATCATAGAAGTGCATACATCCAGGCTGGTAGACAGCAGCTGTGCTCTGCCTTGCTCCTATAGCATCTACTGAAACAGAGCCTACACAGGGTGTGTTACTTTCTAAATGAAAACTGAAAGGTAAGAAGCAACAGCTGATCCAGATGGGAAGGGCTCAGTAAAAGAACTCTGGAAGTATGAAGAATCAAACCGAAAGCACACCCCCAAAGAGGAACACCAGCCTTCTAGCAATGGATATTAGCCAAATTCAAAACACTAAAATGACAGAAGAAGAATTTCAAACATAGATTGTAACAAAACTCAATGATATGCAAGAAAAAAATGGATAACCCAACACAAAGAAACTGCAAAAAATTCCAGGACTTGGGAGAAAAATTCACTTAAGAAATTGAAATTTTTTTTTTTTTTTTTTTTTTTGAGACAGAGTCTCACTTTGTTGCCCAGGTTAGAGTGAGTGCCATGGCATCAGCCTAGCTCACAGCAACCTCAAACTCCTGGGCTCAAGCAATCCTTCTGCCTCAGCCTCCCGAGTAGCTGGGACTACAGGCATGCGCCACCATGCCCGGCTAATTTTTTTCTATATATATTAGTTGGCCAATTAATTTCTTTCT
>VSMD01025394.1:0-34341 GCA_008750895.1 Mirza zaza | reverse complement strand
AGACAGAGTCTCACTTTATTGCCCAGGCTAGAGTGAGTGCCGTGGCGTCAGCCCAGCTCACAGCAACCTCAAACTCCTGGGCTCAAGCAATCCTTCTGCCTCAGCCTCCCGAGTAGCTGGGACTACAGGCATGCGCCACCATGCCCGGCTAATTTTTTCTATATATTAGTTGGCCAATTAATTTCTTTCTATTTATAGTAGAGATGGGGTCTCGCTCTTGCTCAGGCTGGTCTCGAACTCCTGAGCTCAAACGATCCGCCCACCTCGGCCTCCCAGAGAGCTAGGATTACAGGCTTGAGCCACCGCGCCCGGCCATGAGCAACTCTTAAATAGAAGTTCTGGGGTGGTGGCCGCTGCTGGGCGCCCTGAGCAAGGTCCACAGGGAGCCTCACGTTTGCAGACCGCCTTAGTCAGCCGGGTAGCTCTCGGGCTCTGCCACTGCCCGCTGCTCTTGCACAGCCGCGACGCCGGGGATGGGTAGTAGCCCTGGGGGCAGGAGTAGGTGAGGAGACTCCCAGGGGCCCAGCCGTGGCTGAGGGCGAAAGTGCCACCGGAGATATTCACGTTCTGAGGGCACGAGAGCAGGGCAGCCGCCGGGCCTGTGGGCACAGGCACAGGGAGACGGGTGAGAACAGGAAAGCAAAGAGGGCGTCCATTCCACACGTGGCAGCTCGACCTGGCAGCACCGGCCTGGCCCAGAGGACCCCAAAATCCCCCTACCCTGCTTCCTACCTTGGTATAGGGGCAACAGGCAAAGGAGAACCATCAGGGGGTCCATAGTGTTCACCCTAGGGACACGGAGAGACAGACAGCCATGAGAGGGAAAAGGTCATCTGACTTCCCGAAAACCAGAGCTGGCTCAGCAGCTGCTTCATTCGCTGCCAGAGAAGGAAAGCTAGGGAGTGGCGGGGGTTGGCCTCTTGTTGGGAAAAAAATAAGCAGAGATTGAGGATGGAGCTGAGGGGGCGAAACCTTTGCCCCGTCTCTCTAATGCCAATATGATCTATAGAGTCAACACGGGCTCCACCACAGGCTCTGCGTGCTGCTCCCAAGCTCCGCCCCCCCACACACACACACACGCACGCGTGCACGCAGAAGCAGCAAGCTCACAAATGGACGCGCATGCACGCACACAGCACATGTGCGCACTCATGCACATTTGCTCTTGCATAAATGGTCTAAAGCACACAAACCCACAAACCATCCAAGACATTGCAAAACATTTTATTTAAGTAGAGTTTTAGTTTTCTTTTGGTTTTGCCAAGTGGGTTTTACTTCCTGAGAATATGAGAGTGTTGTTTTCTTCAACATAAACTTTAAAGGGATTAATTTTCTTAGACTTTATTAATACATACGAAGATTCACAATATTTTCTTCCCTGTAACCCTTCCCCAGAGAGAATCTAGGGGTAGAAATGAAATCAGCACTTAGTTTTAGAGACAGGAAAAATATTTACAACATTTTTACAAAAGTCCAGTAGATAAAATTCCTATGTTACCAAACAAATAAATTTGGGCCTGGTTACTAGAAGGAATAGAAGTGTGTTGGGTGGGGGATGTGCCTTTCAATCATAGTCTGCACTGTATCAAATGCGGGGAGCAGAGAGACTTTAAGCTAGTGTGTTAGTCTCCCCATCCCACAGAAGTCTCTTTAACACTTCTTTGAACAATGAGGGGTAAAGATAAATAAGATCAATCAAAAATGAAGATGAAACTTCTCTGAAGCGGGCCAGGCGTGGTGATTCATGCCTGTAATCCTAGCACTCTGGGAAGCTGAGGCAGGCGGATCACTTGAGCCCAGGAGTTCAAGACCAGCCTGAGCAAGAGTGAGACCCCCGTCTCTACTAAAAATAGACAAATTAGCTGGGCATGGTGATGCGCCCCTGTAGTCGCAGCTACTCGGGAGGCTGAGGCAGGAGGCTCGCTTGAACCTAGGGGTTTGAGGTTGCTGTGAGCTAGGCTGACGCCACGGCACTCTATTCAGGGCAACTGAGCAATACTCTGTCTCAAAAAAACAAAAAAGAAAGAAAGAAACTTCTTTGAAGCAATCATTTATGGTTGTAAAAAACTCCTGGCTCACAAACAACTCCTCTGACACACATGCATACAAAACAGGCTCTCATTGGTCAGGCCTGAGTGCATGAAGACCAGGCTACCTCTGGTGTTGAGGGTTCCAAACCTGCTGATGTCTTCCCGTCCCCCCAAGTATCTGTTCTCCCTCCTTCCACAGTAAGACATATTTAGGGGGATATGCAGTCATCCAGCTAAAGACTACATTTCCCAGCTTTCCTTGCAGCTAGGTGGCCAGGTGACTTGGTTCTGGCCAATTAGATGAGAGTAGAACTTATGTGTGTAACTTCCAAATTATGTCCCTAAAATAAAAGGAGAGTATGCCCTTTTACTCCCATGGGCTGGAATATAAACTGTCTTCCACCATGAAGGTAAGGACAGCATCCTGGGGAAGACAGAGCGGAGGAGCCTGGATCCCAGGCTCTGTTTGATGTCACACCAGCCCTGTCCACCTACTCGAAGTGTCACAAGAGAGAAATAAGCAATCTTCAGGGTGGTGAGCGAAAGGTGCCTTACGAATAACGTGCCTAGCAGAGGAAAATAAACCATCAAACAGAGAACAAGAGAAATAAATAAACTCACAGTACAACTGCCCTTCGTGTTGCCTAACTTGCTATCTCTAAGAGTTCTTTCTCAGCCTGAGGAGCCCTGAGTGGGCGGCAGGGGTGTGAACCCCCCACTGCAGTTCTCACCAGCATGAGTCCAAGAACTCAAAGGCAGCCTCACAGAGATAAGAAAAATAAAGAACTCCCTGACATCTTGCTGCCACTTCTGTTATCAGTCTGCTGAAGCAGAAAAGAAAAAAAAAAAAAGCCATTTTTACCCTTTAAAAGCACCAAGCCACTTGGCCTCGATGCCTGGCACTTCCTTCCTTCCTCTGAGTGCCGTGGCTACTCCTTCCTTCTCTCTTTCTCTCTTGGGAAAACAGACTTTGTACTGCTTTCTATCCTAAACTCTGTGTGAAAATTCTTCCTCCAACCCACGCTGCCTGGCTCCTTGTGAGGTGCCGCCCCCCAACAGTGAGTATCCAGAGATGTTCACAGATATTGTGGCTTTGCTTCTTCCAGGCATGTGGTGGGAGCGGATGTCCCCATCCTCTTGCATGGCCAGTGGACCGTGAGTGCAAGTGGCCTGTGTCGCCTCCAGGTGGGAGCACTGAGAGTCCATGCAGTTTTCACCGCCCCCTTTCCCTCCACGTGGCAATGTCTGAGACGGCGGCTGTTCCACCAGCTGGGATCCCTGGGTGACATCAAAAGTAGAATTTCTTGCTGACTCTCGGTGGATAAGTAATGTAAGCAAAAAATAAACCTTTGTTATTTTAATCCACTGCATTGCTACTGATATGGGGGGAAGTACTGCTCGAAACATAAGGGCTTTAAAAATGATTTATTCTTTCTCATGATTCAGTGGATTGGCCAGGTGGTCCTTCTTCTGGTCTTGCCTGTGTTCAGTCATGTTGCTGCCGTCAGCAAGGGCCTGAGTCCAGTGGGAACAGCAGGACAGCTGGCCCCTCCCCTCCAGGGTCTTTCATCCCTGGCCGCACAGCATAGCAGTCCCAGGACAACATTCCAGGAGAAGCCAGGCACAAGCAGCAAGGTCTCTCGAGGCCTATGCCCAGAAATCACATAACATCCCTTCTGCCACTTCCTACTGGACAAAGCAACCACAGGGCCAGCAGATTTGATGGTGGGGGATAGACTCTGGGAGGGAGGAGTGGCAAAGTCACATTGCAAAGGGGCATGCACACCAGAACAGAAGAGATTTATGGCTATGTTTTGCAAGCCACTATGGCAACAAATATTTCGGGGTTGTTTGTTACCAGGGTATAATGAAGCCTAACCAGACTGAATGCTTAAATCACTAAGTTTTGGGTGCCCTGTTAAGCCACCAAATTCTTATCTAACAGCTGCCTTTAAAAGAAAGAACTTTTTTTTCTTGAGTACCTCCCACTATTTATTTAGTTAAATCAACTTGGTGTGGCAGAATCCATTCTCCCTTCATCTTTAAGTAATAAAATTTCCAAGTTTTCTCGACCCATGGAGGACACTCTCAAGGAGAGGTGTGGGCTCCTCAATGTATCTTCTCCCCTTCCCACCTGCAGGAATGTGTACGGAATGGTGGAAGTTGGAGCAGCCACTCCAGATCATAAGGTGGAAGTCACGTGCTGATGATGACAAAGAAACAAAATTGAAGAAGCCCTTCTCCCCAGTCCTATAGGGCTGGACTGTCATGGATTGCTCGTGCTCAGACTATTTAAGTCACTCTTTTTTAGCCTTGTTTTAGAAGCCAAATCTGTATCTACTTATTTACTGACATATCTAGCCAGAACTCTACACAGGGGCCAGAGGCCGCACTTGGAGGTGTTTATGAGGATATGAGCTCAACTGCTGTAATAAAGAGACCCCAAAACACAGCAACTTAAATAAGACAGAAGCTCACTGCACTCTCAGATGAGAGCCTCAGCCAAGGCTGGCGTGGCGAGGGTGGCCCTGGCTGGCAGGGCAGGGCTGCTCGTCGACCTCCTGCAGAGCCCTACGTTCCTTCCGCCTTGCGGTCCTGCCACGCCACTGCAAATGGTCCTCGTACGCATGGCGGAAACAGGGTCGCCAGCAAGTCTGCATTCCAGTTCTGAGAAAGTGGAATGAGAGGGGAAGTAGGGAAGAAGTAATAAAGTGAAATTCCACCCAACTCTGCCACTCATACTCCACTGGCAAAAACTCGGCTACGTGGAAGGCCGGGAAGTGTAGCCTCCGGCTTGTCCACCATGTGCACAGCTAGAGCCCTGATACCAGCTGTGTCAGATAGAAGAGCACGGCGTGGGGTGAGCAACGCACAAGAGGAGGCCAACTTTGATGAGGGTGGGGAGGCCCGTGGGTGCCACCTTGGATAGCAGCAGCTAAAAGACAGCGGGTCACCAGGGCTGGTCCCGGCGGTTTTCTAGGAGGCCCCATTGAAGGTGGAAGGACAATGCCTGAGTGACTCTGGGGCTGAAGACACTAGATCTTTTTTACCCTCTCAAGTAGCTTTTCAGTAGACCTCCACTGGGTGAAGGTGACTCTGGTTTTTTTTTTATTTCTTGCATCATTCAAAAGCCTATTTTCATACCACATGGAAGGAAAGAGCAGAATAATATAATACCTACACTCCTCTCCTGCCAGCTTCTTCCATTTTGTCCAGATTTCTTCTTATCAACTCAAGGTTTCTAATATCTGTTTCCAGGAGACCAGTTCCAAGGAGAAGAAATTAACACCCCAAATTCAGTACCTCGTCCCCTACTGGCAGATTAGAACAGAAATGCTGGTGTGATGGCCTCTGGGGTGCCCTATTACTCCCCTGGAGCACGCAGCACCTTGCAGCTGAAAATTTCCTAGGAAAAGCGGCAGGCGGGACATGGGGCACTCCCACCGTAATGGCCACAGTCCACCCCTTATCCAGTCTGGACACCTGGACACGGACTTACTCCCTAACATCCTAGGATCTGCCCCCCTTAACATTCTACAGCAACTGCAGTATGACTCCCATTCCCAGACCAACTCTAAACTTGGGGAACTAGGCTGCAGGCCTCGTTCCCAGCCTTAATGTGTGATTTTAGCCGGGGGTTCGGTACAGCCTCTTGGTGCCTGTAGCGGGTCTGTTCTTGCCCTACCCATATTCCTTGGGTCTCACCACCGGGGTCTCCCGCTGACTTCCAGTAGCGGCATCTCTATGTCTCTGCCTGAGGGGTGTTGTGGTGTCCTGCCCTACCTGTGCACAGAAAGCTGGAAATGCCAGAGAATTAAGACCCCTCGACCAATGATTGATTGGTGTAAATACAGGCTCCCTTGCCCCCACTGTGGGATAAGGCAGCACCACTCCCAGGTTCCCCAGCAAGGTTAGCCTCCACCCACCCACAATGGTAAATTTGCTTGGTAACAACCCTTTGTTGACTGCCTGCCTTCCCCATCCGACTCTCCACTTCCCTACCCGTGTTTCCTGAGATCACCTCCCAAGTGCACTGCCTGCACTTGAACCCTCATCTCCGGGTCTGCTCCTGGGGGAAGAAGACTTCGTATCAGCAGGACACTACTCTAAAGAATTTAAAGGCAGGTGCTCACTTAATCCTCACCACAAGCTCATAACACAGGTTCTGTTGTTACTCCCACTTTACAGATGAGGAAACTGAGGCACAGAAAGGAAGTAGGCTGCCCCAGGCTCATACAGGCACTAAGTGGCAGAGCTGGGATTCCAACCAGGCAGCACGGCTCCTGAGCCTGTGAGCTCACGACACTGCAAAACCTCTCGCTCCCGTCTCCTCTGCAGCGGCTGTTCAGAGCTCTGTGCACGTTCCTGAAGGCCACCCCTGCCCCTTGCACTGTGCCCCTCCCTTACAACACCTTCTTCTCCATCCTTCTCAAATCCCTTATCTTCCAGACTCCCACGAGACCTGTCCACACCACTTACCACCTTCTAGTTATCCCTGTGCTGGTCTCACACTCCCCCGAGGACCGAGCCCAGGCGTGTCTGCTGAAACAATGAGCTCCAGGAGTAGGATCAAAGCCAACACCCTCCCTAGTCCTATTTCCACCCCAAGTAAATAGCATCTTTCAGATCAACAACAAAAGTGGCTCTGGTTTCTCTTCCTTCCATTTCTTTTTTAATAAAAATGTTTACACTGGGTCAGACCCCACCCAGTGCCTCTAACACAGGCCACTGCTAGGTTACTAAGTACACACACCACCCCCATCCTACCAGGCACTGCCCTACTTACTTTGAACTGATTGCCCAACTGCAACTTTGAGGAACCTTCACATACACCCCCCTAAGAGCCTCAGAAAAGGATTATGCCCAGCCCCAGGCGCCCCCCAGCCCCAGGCGCCACCCCCAGCCCCGGGCTCCCCCCCAGCCCCGGGCTCCCCCCCAGCCCCGGGCTCCCCCCAGCCCCGGGCTTCCCCCAGCCCCGGGCTCCCCCCAGCCCCGGGCTCCCCCAGGGCCCTGGGCCCCAAAGGCCACCCTTCAGGTCCAGACCCTGGGCTGGATCCTGAACCACCTGTCCTCACCCACCAATTGCACAATTCCTAGAGTTAAACAAGGAGCTAAGGGGTAGGGTAGGGCCTCCAAGAAACAGAAAACCTACCCCTGACCTCCTCTAAGGAGCCACAGCTCTTTCGGATAAAACTCAGCCCTGACAGACATGCAGGCCTGAGGCACACCAGCGTGTCCGTCTGCCCACACCACAGCCGTTACCTCACCCCATCTGTCCCACCCCTCTGAGGCTTCCACTGTCCTGGGGGGCCAGTGTCATCCCCCCTTCTTGCTACCCATGGGGGAGGTTGCCCTGCGGCAGGTGGCTTAGGTATTCAGGATCAGCTGGAAAAGGGCAGGGCAGGGATGGCCACTGGCTGCAACCACCTGGCTCCCGCCCTCACTCCCACCCAGGTCTGGACTTAGTGTTGGTGGAAGGGGGGACATCACTACCCTCCTCTGCCCTTCCACTGCAAATGCCTTTCTAAGGTTTTCGTCTGTACCCGGGGAGTGGAGAGATGCTCCATCTCCTTCCATATTCTGGGTACCAGCCCCCTGTCACCAAAAGGACAGCCCTGGAGTTCAAGTTGGAGCAGCATCAGCCTCCACTGCTCGAGTGCGGCCAAGGGCAGGGAGGGCACTTTCCAGGTGACAGGAACATGCATTCATGCCTTGCTTTGCTGCCAGACACAAAGGAAAGGGGATACCCAGCAAGACTCCTCTGCCCCTCTGTGGCCCCAGCCCTAGGGTGATGGAAGGAATTCAGGCTTTGACTTAAGAAAGCATGGAATCTTAGGTTCATCTTGGCAAATCTGTTAGCTGTTTCATAACCTCACTCTCCCTGTTTTGCCACCTGTCCAAATGGAGCCAACAGCAAAATACACTCCCCTTAAGGTTACCTCTGAGAATTAAGTTAGGATCATGAAAAGGAGATGATCTACTACCCTCAACAATCCTCAGATCTGTTTCATATCTCTATCCCAACTCACTCCTTCCAGGATTATTGTTAAGCAAATCCAAGATACCATATGACGTCTCACCTGTAAATATACAGCAGTATGCATCTCTGCAAGGAAAAGACTCCTTTTAGAAAATATAATGGTAATATAATTATTACACTTTTTTTTTTTTAGAGTCTCACTTTGTTGCCCAGGCTAGAGTGAGTGCCGTGGCGTCAGCCTAGCTCACAGCAACCTCAAACTCCTGGGCTCAAGCGATCCTCCTGCCTCAGCCTCCCAAGTAGCTGGGACTACAGGCATGCGCCACCATGCCCGGCTCATTTTTTCTATATGTATTAGTTGGCCAATTAATTTCTTTCTATTTATAGTAGAGATGGGGTCTCGCTCTTGCTCAGGCTGGTTTCGATCTCCTGACCTCAAGCAACCCGCCCGCCTCAGCCTCCTAGAGTGCCAGGATTACAGGCGTGAGCCGCCGCACCCGGCCTATCACACTTTTTTAAAAATCAACATCAAATCTATTTTTAATAACATACATCTTAGGCCATTTCCTGCTGCTACAACAGAATACCATACACTGGGTAATTTAAAAAGAAATTTATTTCTCACAGTTTAGGAGGCTGGGACGTCCAAGAACATGGCACCGGCATCTGGCAAGGGCCTTATCCCATGGTAGAAGACATCTCAGAGAGGGTGCGAGACAGAGAGACTGTAAATCAGGCTGAACTGATTCTTTTTACTGGGAGCCCATTTTTGTGATGACCAACCCACTCTTCCAGTAATGACATTAATCCATTCATGAGGACCATTACTTTGGCAATTAAATTTCAACATGAGTTTTAGAAGGGACGGGACATTCAAATCATAGCAACAAGTGACACTTCACCTTTGGCAAACCAACTTGCATTACCTTTTTTTAAAAATTGAGGTATAACACACATACAGCAAAGTACACAGGTCTTTGACTTTTGCATAGTTTGTCAGCTGAGTAACCCCCTCCCAAATCAAGATATGGAACATTCCCAGTCTCCAGAAGCCCCTCCGGTGCCCTTCCCAGTCAATTTCCCACCCACTCCCTGCAACTGAATTTTAAAATGTAAAATCATTATAAAAATTGTTATATAAAAGCTCAAATCTTGCATTTCTCCTAAAATATTTCTCTTTCACTTTTAGGCTTTTTCCAACATGAAATGCCTCTTTTGAACTACAAATTTATAAAATGTCCCATTGTTCTGTGTTAGAATTTTGTTTCCATTTTTAAAGCATGTGGATAACAAAATATCTGGCTTCTTCCACAAATAATTGTCATGAAAAAATAGAAGAGGAACTGCAATGAATTAAACAACTATGGATTTGTATTGCCCAAATGCAATGTGTGGCCCTTGCTTAGATTCTGATTCTAACAAACCAACTATAAAAAGCCATTTCTGAGACAATCAGGGAAATTTGAACATAAACTGCATGGCAGATATTATGGGTTGTGGTAAATTTTGCTAGATGTGATCATGCTATTGCGGTGGTTCTATTTTTAAATTCTTTTGATGTTAAGTTTACAGACATCAGCATTCACAGACGAACTGATCAGAAGTCTGGGATTTGCTTTCCAATCCCCCAGTGCCGGGGGGTTGGGGGGAGCAGATGAAACAAGGCTGGCAAAGCTGAAATTGTTGAAGCTGGGTGATCTGCACACGGCGTCCTGAGTCCTACTCCCTCTACATTGGTGTATGTTTGAAATTTTCCATAATAAAAATATTTTGGCTGGCCAGGCGCGGTGGCTCACGCCTGTAATCCTAGCATGTTGGAAGGCCGAGGCGGGCAGACTGCTCAAGGTCAGGAGTTCGAGATCAGCCTGAGCAAGAGCGAGACCCCGTCTCTACTATAAGTAGAAAGAAATTAATTGGCCAACTAATATATATAGAAAAAATGAGCCGGGCATGGTGGGGCATGCCTGTAGTCCCAGCTACTCGGGAGGCTGAGGCAGGAGGATTGCTTGAACCCAAGAGTTTGGGGTTGCTGTGAGCTAGGCTGACGCCACAGCACTCACTCTAGCTTGGGCAACAAAGCAAGACTCTGTCTCAAAAAAAAAAAATATTTTGGTGACCCCTTTTGACTTAAAGTGACTTATTCACTATTAAGTGGCTAAGATTAAGCAAACAAATAAAAAGACTAGACAAGACACCAAGAACCAGGCACCCCATAGGCACTATCAAAATTATCAAATGTGGCCAGATGCAGTGGCTCACGCCTGTAATCCTAGCACTCTGGGAGGCCAAGGCAGAAGGATCGCTTGAGCTCAGGAGTTTGAGACCAGCCTGAGCAAGAGCAAGACCCCATCTCTAAAAAAAAAGAAAAGAAAAGAAAAATAAAATGAACAAAGGATAAAGCTCAGCAAGTCTAACCATTGAATCATCTTGCAAGTTACACCTACCACTGAAATTAATAAATGAGCCATTTATACATTAGTCTTTCATGAGTTTTATTAGCATGAGTCTGTCCCTTAGAATCATATCTACATTTTTAAAATCCTATTTCTGAGTTCAAAAAGCCAAAAACCAGACCCTTTGGAAAATGATCACATGTCAGTGCTGTCTGTTATCCTTCTCCAGATGACATGGTACTCTCTTTCTACAAACTACCATAACCCTATCTCGGTGGGTTGCTGTACTAAATGAGGGAAGATACACAAATTAGCACCAACACAGCAATTAGTAGAAAGCAGTAATTCAATAAATGTTCAGCCCACAGGGCTGCCACTTCCAACACCCTATGTCATATCTCCTCCGCCCAGCTCTGACCTCAGCTGTAGCTCAGGTGGACGGTTCCCTGGGAGCCCAGCCTCACCTTGCCCCTTCATGCCTCAGCTCCCACTGGGCAGGCGCCAGCGGGAAGGCAGGGAGCCAGCACCCAGCGTCAGCCTGCAGTCAGCCGTGCGATGGACACTCGTGGACACATGCTCCTGCCTCTTGTTCTCCGGGTGCACAAGTTCTGGAAACATGCTGCTCTCTCCTCAGAAGGGTCTGTGGGATCAAGTCCCCCTCGCGCATGACAGCAACATCACTGTCACGCTCTTCCAATGGCTTCTGGTCCTCCATGGTCTCACCCTCCCTACAGCCTCACTTCTGCTTTCTGGAATTGCCTAAATTAGCTGCCTCTACCCAGGCCCTTGTCTCAAGCTCTGCTTTCAGGGGCACCCAGATTAAGACAGTCCCTTTTCCATCCTCCTCTCCCCATAATCCATGCTCCTCCTTCAGGGGCTCCCCCACCAACACGCCAGCCGAATCTGGACTGAGATTATAATCCATCAATTTATTGGTTTCTCCACATTCCTGGAGCACAGACTGCTCAAGGACAGGGACCCTGGGACACATTTGGGTTCCCCCAGTGTCTAGCAGGAGACACACATGTAAGCCAGTCCGTGCTACACTGAGCTGGGTGTCATTGAGGCCCTTCATCAATTTTCCCACTTTCTACCTTCCAAGCACGTGACAGGGTGGCATCTCCCAGCCCTCTTCACGTTAGGCGTAGCTCTGGCCAGTGAAATGTGAGCAGAAGTCACGTACTTGGTTGCTTACAGGCAAAAGTGCTCAACTGCCATGGAACACGAATGCGAGGCACTCTAGCGCCCTATTTCGATGGCGCCTTTGTTTGGTATTTTTTGTTTGTTTTTTTGAGACAGAGTCTCCGTCTGTTGCCTGGGCTAGAGTCCTCTGGCATCATCTTAGCTCACGGCAACCTCCAACTCCTGGGTTCAAGCGATCCTCCTGCCTCAGCCTCCCGAGTACTTGGGACTACAGGCACACACTACCACGCCCAGCTAATTTTTCTATTTTTAGTAGAGGTGAGTCTTAGCTCTTGCTTAGGCTGGTCTCGTACTCCTGAACTCAAGTGAAGCAATTCCCCCATCCAAGCCTTCCAGAGTGCTAGAATTATAGGCATGATGAGCCACCGCCCCTGTCCTGATAGACCCTTCTCTTTTTTTGAGACAGAGTCTCACTTTGTTGCCCAGGCTAGAGTGAGTGCCATGGCGTCAGCCTAGCTCATAGCAACCTCAAACTCCTAGGCTCAAGCGATCCTCCTGCCTCAGCTTCCCGAGTAGCTGGGACTACAGGCATGCGCCACCATGCCCGGCTAATTTTTTCTATATATATATATTAGTTGGCCAATTAATTTCTTTCTATATAGTAGAGACAGGGTCTCACTCTTGCTCAGGCTGGTTTTGAACTCCTGACCTCGAGCTATCCACGTCGGCTTCCCAGAGTGCTAGGATTACAGGTGTGAGCCACCACTCCCAGCCTGGAGCCTTCTTTAATCGGGATTCCTAAGTACAATGATCAGAGTCCCCCAACACCTCTCCTACCAACCCAACAGATAGCAATAGTGAGAAATAAAATTCTCATGGTAAGCTACTGAGATTACAGGGTTGTTTATTACTGCAGCATTACTTAACCATCCCGATCTAATGAGTTGAGACAGGAGTGTGTGTAAAGTTCACAGGGATGCAAAGAGGGGTTATTCAGTCTCTCTAGAGGTTCAGAAAAAGCTTCATTGAGGAACTTGAGATGAGTGTTTAACTACATGACAAGGAATATAGAGGGCAATCCAGGCAAAGCAACTGTGGGAGCAGCGGCTTGGAGTCTACAACCCTGGGGTACATTAAGGCGACTGCGAGTAGTTCAGGAAGTTTCGGCGTGGGAGGGGAGGTAAGGCCACAGTGAGACTGGACCAGAGAGGAGAGGATGCCCTACTAAGAAGCCAGGGTTGGCCAGGCGCGGTGGCTCACGCATGTAATCCTAGCACTCTGGGAGGCCAAGGCGGGCAGATTGCTCAAGGTCAGGAGTTTGAGACCAGCCTGAGCAAGAGTGAGACCCTGTCTCTACTAAACATAGAAAGAAATTAAATGAACAGTTAAAAATATATAGAAAAAAAATTAGCCGGGCATGGTGGCACATGCCTGTAGTCCCAGCTACTCGGGAGGCTGAGGCAGGAGGATCGCTTGAGCCCAGGAGTTTGAGGTTGCTGTGAGCTAGGCTGACATCACGGCACTCTAGCCATGGGCAACAGAGTGAGACTCTGCCTCAAAAAAACAAAAAAAAAAAGCAGCAGCAGCCAGGGTTTACAGCTTGTAAGGCAATTAGCTAAGTGGTGTCTTAGATAAGGAAGTGATATGATTTGATTTGCTTTCAGAAATATCATTCTGGAATCAGTGTGGAGGGCCCAGAAGACCAGGTAGGAGACATTTATAGCTCTGGCAAGACATCGGGAGCTAAAAGCAAGGAAAGAAATCAGGAAGGAGAGGCGAGGCCCAGTGATAAGGTATAGACCACGGGGCCCCCTGAGCCCTCCTCTGGACTCACAACACCTGGGTGTCTTAGCACACCGCACTATGATTGCTTGTTCACTAACTATAGTCTTCTTGAGGTGGGAAATGTGTCCTATTGTCCTTTTACCTCCAGAGCTCGCTCAGTGTTGGCACATAGTAGGTATTCATATTTATTCAATTGATGAATACAGGATTTGGTGGCTAAGCATACATGAGGATCAAGCGGAAAAGAGGAGTCTATCTTGAATCCCAAATTTTCAGCTTAGGTGATGGGATTGATGGTGGCATCACTACCTGAGCCCTTAGGAGGAGCAATGAGTTTGAAGAGAAAAAGAACACATTTTGCCCGGGATATGCTATGTTTTACCTAGCTTTAGAACACTTGGAAACTGGAAACAGGAGGCAGATCTAGCTAGAGATAGCACACGGGAGCCTACATTAGACAGGATTGTCCATAGAAACAGAAGCAATTGGATATACATATATACGGGGGGGCAGAAAGAGAGATTGATTTTAAGGAATTGGCTCATGCAATTGTGGGAGCTGGCCAAGTGCAAACTCCACAGAGCAGACCAACAGGCTGGAAACTCAGGGAAGAGTCGACTGTGGTATTGAATCTGAATTTGTAAGGCAGGCTGGAAGGCTGGAGACACGAAAGCAGGATTTCTATGTTACAGCCGTGAGGCAGAGTTCCCTCTCCTGGAAACCTCAGTCATTGCGTCTAACCACTTCGGTACGAGTGTCGACTGCAGCCGACAGCCCAGAGGAACGCGCACAGCCGAGCGTCGACTGTAGCCCACAGTCGCGATATGACTTTTCTAATTTTTCATTTATCAAAATAAAATTGTGAACATTTAAAAATAACGTAATGAAGACACATATGTATATGTTACCTATTCTGATAGTTACATTACAAGGAAAGCTGCCTGTAAAGTAAAACACGCTCTCAGTGCTTTCAAGCTTTCCTCGTCACACAAGAGCAACACGGACTCGTCGCCAATGCACAGCACGAGCTGCCGTGCGGACTGCGAGTGCGGCTGTGGGCGAGGTTTCGTTCCAAAGTGGTTAAGGCCACACTATCAAGAATAATCTCCTTTCCTTAAAGTCAACTGAGTGTAGACGTTAATCTTTTTTTTTCTTTTACCTATACCCATTATATGAGAAGACGTTAATCTTATCTACAAAATACCTTCGCAGAAATATCCAGGCTAATGCAGCCTGTAGTGCCTGTACTCGCAGCTACTTAGGATGCTGAGACAGGAGGATTGCTTGAGCCCAGGAATTCAAACCCAGCCTGGACAACATAGTAAGATCTCATCTCCATAAAAAGAAAGAAAAAAAGAAAGAAGAAAGAAACAAAGAAAGAGACAAGTGTTTGACTAAACAACTAGCCACCATAGCCTCGCCTGGTTGACTCATGAAACGAACCATCACAGTGATAACCAATCTCTAAACGCACATGTATCACCCAGAAAGAATGAGATAAAGGCCAAGGACAGCCAACAGTTAAAAGGTGGACAAAGGAAGAGAATGAGGGATTACATAAGAGGCTGAAGTTGTAGAAGGAAGGAAACCTGGAGACAGCGGTGTCGTGGAAACCAGGGTAAAGCAGTGTATCAAACAGCGTGATCAAATGTGTCACAGACTGCAAAAAGCTCAAGTAAGATGAGGACTGAAGGATGCCTATTAGATTTGAAAATCACGAAGCCTTTGGAGACCTTTTCCCAAGCAACAGGAGTCCACGGCTGGTGAGAGTATAAATTTGTACAGATGCTTCAGAAAATAATTTGGTGTTATGTTAGCCAGGGGAACTGGACACGTGCCGACTTCAAAGTCTAGTAATCCACCCTTGGGAATATACTGGTGCTTGCCACTCAAACTGTGGCCCACTGAGCAGCAGCAGGAGCAGCAGGAGCGTGGAGACATGCAGACCCTCAGGCCCCACCCAGACCTGCCAACTCAGATTCCGCATTTGAACAAATCTCCAGGTGATTCAGGTGCACATTATTTTAAGAAGCACTTAATCTTCAAATGCTTTTGCTCATGTTAAAAGAATTTTGCAAATTATGTACCCCTTTGCACATTTTTATGTTGCTCTCTAAAAATTTCCCCAAAAGTGTATTTGCAAAATGATGCCATTTCCAGTATGTTGTGAACATTGATCTTTTTAAAAACATGTTATTTGGCCAGGCGCAGTGGCTCAGGCCTGTAATCCCGCACTTCAGGAGGCCAAGGCAGGAGGATCGTTTGAGCTCAGGAGTTCAAGACTAGCCTGAGCAAGAGTGAGACCCCGTCTCTACCAAAAATAGAAAAAATTAGCCAGGTGAGGTGGCACTGGCCTGTAGTCCCAGCTACTCAGGAGGCTGAGGCAGGGGGATCGTCTGAGCACTGGAGTTTGAGGTTGCTGTGAGCTAGGGTGATGCTACTGCACTGTAGCCCAGGCAACAGAGCAAGACACTCTCTCAAAAAGAAAAAAAAATGTGTTATTCTACTCTTAACCATACACGTCATGATTCATTTTTAAAGTACATGATCATACTCTTCTTTAACAGTCAGAAATTACACATTGTTCCATTTCTTCTGAATTCACATTTTCATATTTCTATTTCTACCCCAAAACAGCATCTTAATATATTTTATGCTTGAAAGCCTTCTATTCTTTGAAAAAAAGTTATGTATATAAGTTAAAACTGAATTTTTATTTATTTATTTATTTTATTTGAGACAGAGTCTCACTTTGTTGCCCAGGCTAGAGTGAGTGCCGTGGCGTCAGCCTAGCTCACAGCAACCTCAAACTCCTGGGCTCAAGCAATCCTGCTGCCTCAGCCTCCCAAGTAGCTGGGACTACAGGCATGTGCCACCATGCCCGGCTAATTTTTTCTATATGTTTTTCGTTGGCCAATTAATTTCTTTCTACTTTTAGTAGAGACGGGGTCTCGCTCTTGTTGGTTTCGAACTCCTGACCTTGAGCAAACCTCCCGCCTCAGCCTCCCAGAGTGCTACGATCACAGGCGTGAGCCACCAAGCCCTGCCTAAAACTGAATTTTTAAAATGTCCTGTGGCCTTAAAGCTCTAAGTGTTATATTTTTTTCATTTTGGATTAAGTCATCATTATGTCTATTATTAATAATTAACTTATTAAAATAATAGGAATATACCACAAATTTTGCCAAACAATGATTAAGCATAAAAATGGGCCAGATGCAATGGTTCATGCCTATAATCCCAGCACTTTAGGAGTCCCAGGTGGGAGAATGGCTTGAGGACAGGAATTTGAAATCAGCATGGGTAATATAGCAAGAAAAATTAGCCAGGCATCATGGTGCAGGAGGATCACTTGAGCTTGGGAGTTCGAGGCTGCAGTGAGCTGTGATTGTGCCACTGTACTCCAGCCTGGGTGACAGAGAGAGACCCTGTCTCTTAAAAAAAAAAAAAAAGTAAAAATGACTTAAAAGTGCAATTCTAAATGAGATAGTTGGGCCACTTTATTTTTCAATTAGGTCATGTATTCACTGTTGCTAGAATTAGATGAGATTCAGCATGAATGCTATTCCTGCTTTTCATTTCTACAGATGTAAGAACTAAAAATTTTGTTCTCACAAATATGTAGATGGGAAGGGAAAGAACTATACATAGAAATGTCACTAAGTTCCTTGAAATCACATGTAGTTAGGTACCAAAACACAGTGACTTGTCATCAAAAATCAATCAGATGGGCCGGGCATGGTAGCTCATATCTGTAATCCTAGCACTCTGGGAAGCCGAGGCGGGAGGATCACTCAAGGTCAAGAGTTCAAAACCAGCCTGAGCAAGAGCGAGACCTTGTCTCTACTAAAAGTAGAAAGAAATTAATTGGCCAACTAAAAATATATAGAAAGAATTAGCCGGGCATGGTGGCGTATGCCTGTAGTCCCAGCTACTCGGGAGGCTGAGGCAGGAGGATTGCTTGAGCCCAGGAGTTTGAGGTTGCTGTGAGCTAGGCTGACGCCACGGCACTCACTCTAGCCTGGGCAACGAAGCGAGACTCTGTCTAAAAAAAAAAAGGGCAATTTATCAAGAAAGTGAAAAGACAATCTACAGAATGGAAGAAAACATTTGTTAATCATCTATCTTATTAGGGTCTAGTGTCTAGGTGAAAATGTTTTGGAACTAGATGGAGGTGGTAGTTGCACAATACTGTGGAAATATATATATAAACCTCTTACAACTCACCAACAAAAAGGAAAACAATTCAATTGAAAAATGAGCAAAAGACTTAAATAGATATTTCTCCAGAGAAGAGATACAAATGGCCAAGTACATGAAAGGGAACTCACCATCATTACTCATTAAGGAAAAATGCAAATAAAACCATAAGGCACTACTCCACATAAACTAGAGTGTCTATTTGGGAAAAAAAGGGCAGAAAATAAAAAGTGTTGGTGTTAATGTAGAGAAATTGAAACCCTTGTACGACGCGCTGATGGAGCTATTGAATGGCTGAGCTGCTATGGAAAACAGTTATCAGTTCCTCAAAAAGTTAAACATGTAATTACCAAATAAATCCAGCAATTCCATACCTAGGTATATGCAAAAAAAAAAAAACTGAAAACAGGTACTCAAACAAATACATGTACACACATGTTCATAGCAGTGCTATTTACATCAGCCAAAAGGTAGAAATAGCCCTTAATTACTTAATAGGAATGAGGTTTTCTTTTGGGCTGGGGAAAATGCTTTGGAACTGGATGGAGGTGGCAGTCGCACAACATTGTGAATGTACTAAATACCACTGAATTGTTCTCTTCAAAATGGCTAATTTTATATTATGTGAATTTTACTTTAATAACAAAAGGGGTAAAAGATCAATCAATGGATCCTCCTTCAATTTTTCTGAGTAGAAAGAAAGAAAAAGAAAATATCTATTCCCCAGTAGGAAAATCACTCACTGTTTTCAAAACCAACACAGATTTTTGGAACTGTACCTTTGACACCCTTGATGTTTTTATGTTCCTCCATCCGCCACACCCATTCCTTCTGTGGTCAGGGAGCTGGGCAAGGGGCAGAGAAGGAGGACTCTAGACCCATCAGTGTTCAGCATCCTATGGGAGTGTCAGATCTGAGAATAATTCCTTTAAATCTATCCAGGTGCACATATCGCTCAGACAGTCCTCTCACACTACAGGGATATAAATACCCTAATTTAAAGATTGCTGCCCTGGAGAAACTTACATGTCACACCCAAAGATGAGTAAAATAGAATTCACAGCAGCACAGTAGTGATAACCACTAATTTAAACACATCAAATGTCTATCAACAGAACAAAGGACAAAAACAGTCATGCGTCACTTAATGATGAGAAGAGGTTATGGGAAATGCATAATTAGATGATTTTGTCATTGTGCAAACATCACAGAGTGTGCTTACATAAACCTAGATGGTATAGCCTACTACACACCTAGGCTATATGGTGTAGCTGATGACTCCTAGGCTATAAACCTGCACAGCATGTACTGTACTGGACTTGTAGGCAACTATAACACAATGGTAAGTATTTGTGTATTTAAACATATATAAACATAGGCCAGGTACGGTGGCTCATACCTGTAATCGTAGCACTCTGGGAGACCAAGGCAGGAGAACCGCTTGAGGTCAGGAGCTCAAGACTGGGCCAGGCGCGGTGGCTCACGCCTGTAATCCTAGCACTCTGGGAGGCCAAGGCAGGCGGATCGCTCAAGGTCAGGAGTTTGAAACCAGCCTGAGCAAGAGCGAGACCTCGTCTCTACTATAAAATAGAAAGAAATTAATTGGCCAACTAATATATATAGAAAAAATTAGCCGGGCATGGTGGCACATGCCTGTAGTCCCAGCTACTCGGCAGGCTGAGGAAGCAGGATCACTTGAGCCCAGGAGTTTGAGGTTGCTGTGAGCTAAGCTGACGCCACGGCACTCACTCTAGCCTGGGCAACAGAGCGAGACTCTGTCTCAAAAAAAAAATGACTGGCCTGAGCAAGAGTGAGACCCCTCTGCCTGCACTTGTAAAAATATTAAGAAAAGCATAAAATTCTTAAAAAAAAATTTTTTTAAAAAAATGAAAAAAAAATTTTATATATATATATATATATAAAAGAGTGAGATCCCATCTCTACAAAAAATAGAAAACTTAGCTGGACATGTGGGCATGGTGGCACATGCGTGTAGTTCCAGCTATTTGGGAGGCTGAGACAGGAGAATCACTTGAGCCTGAGAGTTTGGGCTTACAGTGAGCTGTGATGATGCCATTTCACTCTAGCCAGGGGGACAGAGTAAGACTCTGTCTCGGTACAAACAAACAAACAAACATATATAAACATAGAAAAGGTATGATAAAAATACGGTATTTTTAAAATTTTTTTATTTTCTTTTGTCTGGGAAGGGAAGGAGTAGGAGAAGGAGGGGAAAGCAAAATGCAGTATTATAATCTATAGGACCACCATCCTATATGTAGTCTATCATGAATGAAATGTCATCACGCAGTGCCTGACTGCAAATTGTAGTGTAATTTGTAATTTCTATTGTAGTGTAATGCAACAGAAAGACAATGAATGAATTAAGCTACACAAGTCAATAAAACCATAATGTTGAGTGAAAAAGCCAGTCCCAGAACACATAGCATAAGAGTCACCTATGTGACAGTTGAACAGGCAAAGCTAAACTATTTGGGAACACCTACAGCATTACAGATAGTGAGACTGTGAGGACAAGCAAAGGCAGGACATACAGGCACACCTCAGAGAGATTGAAGATTTGGCTCCAGACCACCTCAATAAAGCAAGTCACACAACTCTTTTGGTTTCCCAGTGCATATAAAGGCTATGCTTACACCATACTGTGGTCTATTAAGTGTGCAATAGCATTATGCCTAAAAAAACAATGTACATACCTTAATTTTAAAATATTTTATTGCTAAAAATGCTAAGGATCACCTGAGCCTTCAGTGAGCTCTAATCTTTTTGCTGGTGGAGGGTTTTGCCTTCGTGTTTATGGCTGCTAACTTATCAGGGTGGTAACTGTTGAATGTTGGGGTGTATGTGGCAATTTCTTAAAGTAAGACAACAGTGAAGTTTACTGCATCCATTGACTCTTCCTTTTATGAAAGAATTCTCTGTAGCATGTGATGCTATTTGATGGCATTTTACCCATAGCAGAACTTCTTTCAAAATTGGAGACAATCCTCTCAAATGCTGTCACTGCTTTATCAACTCAGTTTATATAATATTCTAAACCCTTTGTTATCTCAATAACGTTCACAGCATCTTCACCAGGGACACATTCCATTTTAAGAAGTCACTTTCCCTGCACATCCATAAGAAGCAACTCCTCGTTCATTCACGTTTTATGATGAGATTGCAGCAATTCAGTCACATCTTCACACTCTACTTTCTTTTAATTTTTTTTTATTTCGGCATATTATGGGGGTACAGATTTTAAGGTTTCAATAAATGCCCTTTCCCCCTCCCCTCACAAGTCTGAGTTTCCAGCATGACCATCCCCCAGATGGTGCACATCTCACTCATTATGTATGTGTATACTCGCCACCCGCCCCCCTCCCCCCTGCCCAATACCCTATTACTGTAGTACCTATGTGTCCACTTAGGTGCTGCACACTCTACTTTCTTTTTTGTCTTTTTTTTTCGAGACAGGGTCACCCAGGCTGGCGTGCACTGAATCATAGCTCACTGTAACCTCAAACTCCTGGGCTCAGGGGCTTCTCCTGCCTCAACCTCCTGAGTAGCTACGACTACAAACACACACCAGCATGCCTAGCTAATTTTTAAAACAATTTTTGTAGAAACAGGATCTTGCTATACTGCCAACCTGGTCTCAAACTCCTGGCCTTAACGATTCCCCTGCTTTGGACTCCCAAAATGCTGGCATTACATGTGTGAGCCACTACACCCATTCAGGCTCCACTTCTCATTCTAGTTCTGTTGCTACTTCTACCACATATGCAGTTACTTCCTCCACTGAAGTCATGAACCCCTCAAAGTCATCCAGGAGAGTTGGAATGTTGGAATCAACTGCTTCCCAACTCCTATTAATGTTGATATTTTGATCTCCTTCCATGAATTATGAATGTTTTTAGTGGCATCTAGAATGGTAAATCCTTTCCAAAAGGCTTTCGGTTTACTTTGCCCAGATCCATCAGAGGAATCACTATCCATGGAATCACTATCCACTACAGCCTTCTGAAATGTATTTCTGAAATAATAAGACTTGAAAGTTGAAATCACTCCTTGATTCATGGACTACAGAATGGATATTGTGTTAGCAGGCATGAGAACATTAATCTTCTCATACACCTTCATGGAGCTTTTGGGTGACAAGGTGTATTGTCAAAGAACAGTAACATTCTGAATCTCTTTCTAAGCAGTAGGTCTCAACAGTGGGCTTAAAATATTTAGTAAACCATGCTGTAAACAGTCTTTGTTCTTCCATTTATACAGCACAGGCAAAGTAGATTTAGCACAATTATTAAGGGCCCTAGGATTTTCAGAACGGTAAATGAGCTTTGGCTTCAACTTAAGTCATCAGCCACACTAGCCTCTGACAAGAGTCAGACTATGCTCTGAAGCTTTGAACCCAAAGCATTGACTTCTCTCTAACTATGAAAGTCCTAAATGGTATTTTCTTCCTATATAAGGCTATTTTGTCTACATGGAAAGTCTGTCATTTGGTGCCACCTTTATCACTTAACTGGATCTTCTGGATGATTTGCTGCAGCACTTCCCTCACCATTTGCTGCTTCATCTCACATTTTTATGTTAGGAGGTGGCTTCTTTTCTACCAACCTCTGCTAGCTTCAAACTTTTCTTTTGCAGCTTCCTCACCTCTCTCAGCCTTCATAGAACTGAAGAGAGTTATGGCCTTGCTCTGGATTAGGCATTAGCTTAAGAGAATGTTGTGGCTGGTTTAATCTTCCATCCAGACACTCAAACGCTCTATCTCAGCAATAAGGCCGTTTGCTTTCTTATCATTCATGTGTTCCCTGGAGTAACACTTTTAATTTCTTTCAAGAGCTTTTCATTTGCATTTATAATTTGGCTAACTTTGGCACAGGAGGTCTAGCTTTCAGCCTACCTCAGCTTTCAACTTGCCTCCCTCACTAAGCTTAATCATTTCTAGTCGTTGGTTTAAAGTGACAGATATGTGACCCTTCCACTTGAACACTCAGAGGTAATTGTTGGATTATTCATTGGCCTAATTTCAATTTTGTTGTGTCTTTGTGAATAGGAAGGCCTGAGAAGGGGGGGGGGGGCCACTGGCCTGGCCGGTAGGTAGAGAACACATAACAACACACACATTTACCAATTAAGCTATTAAGTTTGCCATCTTATGTGGGTGTGGTTTGTGCAGCCCTAAAACAATTATAACAGCAACATCAAAGATCACTGAATGCAGATCATCATAACAGAATAACAATGAAAAACTTTGAAATATTGCAAGACTTACCAAAATGTGACACAGACATGAAGTGAGCACATGCTACTGGAAACATGGTGCCCATAACTTGGTTGAGGCAGGGTTGCCAATAACCTTCAATTTGTAAAAAAAAACCGCAATACCTGCGAAGTGCAATAAAGCAAAGCACAATGAAACAAGGCCTGCCTGAATAAGAAATTCAGGATAGCCCGGGCGAGGTGGCTCACACCTGTAATCCTAGCACTCTGGGAGGCCAAGGCGGGCAGATCGCTCAAGGTCAGGAGTTCAAAACCAGCCTGAGCAAGAGCGAGACCCCGTCTCTACTATAAAGAAATTAATTGGCCAACTAATACATATAGAAAAAATTAGCTGGGCATGGTGGCACATGCCTGTAGTCCCAGCTACTCAGGAGGCTGAGGCAGAAGGATGGCTTGAGCCCAGGAGATTGAGGTTGCTGTGAGCTAGGCTGACGCCATGGTACTCATTCTATCCTGGGCAACAAAGCAAGACTCTGTCTCAAAAAAAAAAAAAAAAAAGGAAAGAAAGAAAAGAAGAGAAGAGAAAAGAAAAGAAAAGAAAGAGATAGCAGAGCTGACTGGGTGAGGCTCAGAGGACAGAGTGGCGAGAAGTAGAAGAGTCTTGTCCTGCCTAGGGTTGACAAGGTACTGGGAGACTCTGCCAGACCCAGTGCTGGGCAGAGTCAGGGAGGGTGTGTGGAGGACACAGCATCAGGGAAGGTATTGGGTTGCAGGGAAAACTAAATTCCCTCCAAGGTGGGAAGAGGAGAGAAGAGTTTGTCAGGAGGCTGAGGCTGGGCGAAAGTTTCAAAGAGCTGAGCTGAATGAGTTCTGAGGTAGGAGGTGCCAGCACTGAGGAGCAGCCTGGGGATGGGGAACACTGCAGGAGATGGAGTTCAGAAAAGGTGGTTTTGCAAACAGGTGGGAGTGGTATAGGCCCTTTGTTTTCATATGATTTTTTTTCTCCAGCAGTGGGCCCTGCCAACATTGCCAAAACCCGTGTGGATTTCACCAGGATTCCTGCACCAAGGGCAGGGCTGAGTGTGGATCAAAGGAGAGAGATGAAAGTTGGAGGTTTTTCTGTAATACAGTACAGTTTTATCAGCCAATGGATTAAAAAGTCCAGGCTAACTTCCATCCTCCTTTCCCACTGGTTGCTCAGGGAATATAGTAATTCCAGTTTGTGCTAAGCACAATTGTAAAAGTAAACCCACAGCCTAAAATACTTTGAATGCCTCAGAGAAACATCTGACCTTTCCTACTGTTTTGGATTTTCAAGGCCACTTGAAGGCTACTTGCTGTAAGCCACGAGCTAGCTAACCTTGACCACTTCTCCCACACGTGCACGCACGCACACACACACCTCTTTATAGAATAAGCTGCTGTGGACTCAGAGGGCTGGAAAAGACTTTCAAGAGCAACCCCTTTGTTTTATTGAACAGACTGTCTCAAAAAGAAAAAACCATTCTAACCCCTCTAGATGGGGTATGTGTGAAAACTGCCCTACATCATCTCCCCACCAGACCATACAAGCAAAGACAACTTGTGCACTTCTGCTTGTTTCTATGTAAAGCTGTAACTGGGTGGGCTGGGCACTTGAAATATTCATTGACTCTCAACTCCACTGCCACCAAAGACCACCTGTCTTAAACTATAGGCTGAGATTAGGCCTCCTGTCCCAACCACATTTCCAAAAAGGAGAAGTAGCAAGAAGGGAATAGGAAGCAAAATTTTGCAAACTCTAATTCTTAATTTGACAGCATCCTGTATTTCCCGTTACTGAAATGTGAACTACTCTTTTTTTTTTTCTGAGACAGAGTCACTGCATCCCCCCAGCTAGAGTGCAGTGGTGTCATCATAGCTCACAGCAACCTCAAATTCCTGGGCTCAAGTGATCCTCCTGCCTCAGCCTCCCAAGTAGCTTGAACTAGTGGTACAAGCCACGACATCCAGCTAATTTTTCTATTTTTATGACTGAACCTGGTCAAGAACTGTTTTTCCTGTCTTATCTCTTCTTCTGCTAAACTTATCTCTTCTTCTGCTAAACTGCTAACCTTCCCAAAAGAGTAGTTCACATTCTGGCTGAGTGTGGTGGCTTGGACCAATAATCCTAACACTCTGGGAGGCCAAGGCAGGAGGATCACTTGAGCTCAAGAGTTAAAGATCAGCCTGAGCAAGAGCAAGGCCCCATCTCCACAAAAAAATAGAAAAGTTAGCTATGCATGGTGGCACACACCTGTAGTCCCAGCTACCTGGAAAGCTGAGGCAGGAGGATCACTTGAGCCCAGGAGTTTAAGGATGCAGGGAACTACAATGATACCACTGCATTCTACCTGGGGCAACAGAGACTATCTCAAAAAAAAAAAAAAAAAAAAACTATTTTGAAAATTTCATAGTCTGTCTCCCATTTAAGCAAAGGGGAAAGGAGCTATTGTTTAATCCGCACCTACTGTATGCCAGGCTCACTCAAACCATACACTAGCCCTGTAACATGAGGAATCAGGGCCTTCAATTCAAAGATAAAGATGCTGTGATTCAGAGAAGGGCCCTCTGTCAGCACAGAAATATGGCTTTGAGCCTAGGTGTTTGTGTGTGACACAAAAGCCTACGTGCTTCTTCAAATCTACGTGGCCTGACTGTGAGCAACCCTAAAAAGGCTATTTCTACAGAGGGCGTTTCAGAATAGAAGAACTAGGTGGGGCATAAAAGTCAGACAATTTAAAAGGGAAAGGCAAAGCATCAAGGCCCCACTTAAATGCTCCCACCACACCTCTGCCAAACAGTGCACCTTGAGTTCAGGTATTCAGTTTTAACTCAGGAACGAACTTTATAGGTGGATGGTGGCTGAGCCCAAGAGGAATGACTTCAACAGTCAGTCATTTATTGCATGACTTTTTTTTTACTTTTTTTGAAACAGAGTCTCACTCCGTTGCCCAGGCTAGAGTGAGTGCCATGGCATCAGCCTAGCTCACAGCAACTTCAAACTCCTGGGCTCAGAGTGAGTGCCATGGCATCAGCCTAGCTCACAGCAACCTCAAACTCCTGGGCTCAAGCAATCCTGCTGCCTCAGACTCCCCAGTAACTGGGACTACAGGCATGCGCCACCATGCCCGGCTAATTTTTTCTATATATTTTTAGTTAGCCAATTAATTTCTTTCTGTCTTTAGCAGAGATAGGGTCTCCCTGTTGCTCAGGCTGGTCTCGAACTCCTGACCTTGAGTGATCCACCCACCTAGGCCTTCCAAAGTGCTATGATTACAGGCGTGAGCCACCGCGCCGGCCTATTGCATGACTTTTATTTGCAAAACATAAGCCACGACATAATTCTGGCACCAACAAGTTTACAATCTCATGGGGGAAATCAGATATTGAACACATAATATAGCAAGTAGCTTCATCAGAATTGAGATGTATGGGAAATGCACTAGTTTCCTAGTGGATGTAACAAACAAGTCCAATTAGCAGGAAACGCGGCACCTTCACCGAAACTTGGATGGGCGAAGAAGTGAGTGTAGGTATTAGGGGTGCGAGGAAGAGTAAAGGAAGGGACCAGCCTTCAAGGCGCTCGTAGGTGCTGGTAGTGAAGCCATGAGGACTACAGCTTAGTTTGGGAGCGACAGAGAAAGAGGCAATGTTGAGGAGAGGTTCTGCTTAGGTTACGGAGCCCTGACCTGGTCAGTCTGGAGGAGAGGTGAGGGATGGGGGAAGGACCGGGTTCAGCGGAAAGATTAGAGCAGAATAGTACTAACGTAAATAATCTCGTAATTAGAAGAATTAGTCCTAGGATTAAATATGTAGAAGTGAAATGGTCAAGGAGAGGGCGCAAGCACGCAAGCAGAGGGCGTTTGCCTTGGCAAGACATCGGGACTGATTCTGAGCGCGGAGGGGAGGACGGGTGCGATTTTAGAGAGTTGTGACCTGGAGTGGAGGAAAGCTGAGGGCACCGGATCGCCTGGCTTGTAGGAGGCGGAATCACATTCTAGGCTAGAAACGCTGGGGTAGTCAGGTTCAGAAGGCTTGGAAGGCCTGAAGTGTGGCTGGAGGAGCCGAGGACCTACGCGGCAGCGGACGCGCGCGTGGGCACAGCGACCGACAGCCCGGGGCGGGCTGGGGCGCGGGAGGGGCCGCGAGGCGCACCGCCCGGCGCAGGCGGCCGCACGACCCGGGGAGGCGCGCGCCGCGGGCCGCCGGGATTGGGGGCCGGGCCGGAGCGAGCCCGCCTCGGCGCCGCACTTGGCACGCACGCGCAGACTGGCCGCGGGGCCCGGAGGCACACAGGAGGGGGAGCGGGAAAGAGGGCGGTGTGGAACGTATTTCCGCTCTGGCGGACAAATAATCCCGGCCAAAGGGGAGGCAAGGCCATCCGGCCCTTTAACCGCGTGGGGGTGCTGGTGAAGAAAGGGGGGTCGGGAAAGGGGATCCTGCTCCTTTAATTTCCTCCCCTCTTCCTCCTCCGAGTCCTCGCCGCCGCCGCCGCCGCGCGCGCGGGGCCTCGGAACACACGGCACGAGCCGCCCCGCCCCTCCCCCCTTCCGCCCACGCGGGGCCGGCCCCGCGCGCGCCCCGTGCACCCCCGCGCCTGCGCGCTGCCCAGGCCCTGCCCGCGTGTGGGGGGCGCCGCCGGCCCCGGGGGGGTGGGGAAAATAGGGGGGAAAAACAGCGTGCGGAACCGGGCCAGGTGAGAGGCGCGTGCCCTCAGAGTCGTGGGGCGGGGGGGCGTGCCACGGAGCTCTGAGCGTGGGGGGGGCGTGCACGATGCGTGCAGGCAGCGGGGGAGGACGTGCAAGGCGCGAGCAAACGTGTAAAGGGGGGCGGAGGGGTGAGGCAGTGGGTAAAGGGGGCGGGGTGAGAAGAGCCTGCAAGCGGAGCCACCCTGGAGTCCGGAGACCCCGGCCTTTCTTCCCCCACCCCCTTTCTCCGTCCTTTCACCGTGGGCGCGCGGGCTCACCCCATCCTAGCGGGCTGCCGGGCTGGGGGTTGTGGATGCCGCTGCCCCGCCCCCAGGAACCACGCCTCCCTCCTCTCCAAGGGACAGCGCCTCCCCCGGGTTGGGGAAACTGAGGAAGGGGCCTGAAGACTGGGAGATCGCATGGGGGCTGGGCAAGAATGGGGGCAAGAGTCCTGGAACCTTGGCTTCCTGAAGCCAGAGACCTTTGTCTCTGACCGGTTTCCTTCCCAACCAGGGTTGCCCACCCCCGCCACAATGGCCTCTGGGGTGGAAGTCCTGCGTTTCCAGCTGCCGGGCCATGAGGCCGCTACGCTGCGGAACATGAACCAGCTCCGGGCAGAGGAGCGGTTCTGCGACGTTACCATTGTGGCCGACAGCCTCAAGTTCCGAGGCCACAAGGTCATCCTGGCCGCCTGCTCGCCGTTCCTGCGAGACCAGTTCCTGCTGAACCCCAGCTCTGAGCTGCAGGTCTCCCTGATGCACAGTGCACGCATTGTGGCTGACCTGCTCCTCTCCTGCTACACGGGGGCCCTGGAATTCGCCGTCAGGGACATCGTCAACTACCTGACGGCCGCCTCCTACCTGCAGATGGAGCACGTGGTGGAGAAATGCCGGAATGCCCTCAGCCAGTTCATTGAGCCCAAAATAGGCCTCAAAGAGGATGGGGTCAGCGAGGCTAGCCTTGTGAGCAGTGTCAGTACCACCAAGTCCCTCCTCCCTCCAGCCAGGACCCCAAAGCCAGCCCCCAAACCCCCACCCCCACCCCCTCTACCCCCTCCACTCCTGCGGCCAGTGAAGCTGGAGTTCCCACTGGATGAGGACCTGGAGCTGAAGGCAGAGGAGGAGGATGAGGATGAGGATGAGGACGTGTCTGACATCTGTATCGTCAAGGTGGAGTCAGCACTGGAGGTGGCTCACCGGCTCAAACCCCCTGGAGGCTTGGGAGGGGGTCTGGGTATTGGAGGCTCCGCGGGCAGCCACCTTGGGGAGCTGGCCCAGAGCAGTGTGCCCCCCAGCACTGTAGCCCCACCGCAAGGTGTGGTGAAGGCCTGCTACAGCCTGTCGGAGGACGCAGAAGGGGAGGGCCTGCTGTTGATTCCCGGAGGCCGGGCCAGCGTGGGGGCCACCTCGGGCCTGGTGGAAGCAGCAGCGGTGGCCATGGCTGCCCGGGGGGCGGGGGGCAGTCTGGGAGTTGGGGGCAGCCGGGGACCCCTGCCTGGGGGCTTTTCGGGTGGAAATCCCTTGAAGAACATCAAGTGCACCAAGTGCCCAGAAGTGTTCCAGGGCGTGGAGAAGCTGGTCTTCCACATGCGGGCACAGCACTTCATCTTCATGTGCCCTCGCTGCGGCAAGCAGTTCAACCACAGCAGCAACCTCAACCGCCACATGAACGTGCACCGAGGCGTCAAGTCACACTCCTGCGGCATCTGCGGCAAGTGCTTCACGCAGAAGTCCACACTGCACGACCACCTCAACCTGCACTCAGGAGCGAGGCCCTATCGCTGCTCCTACTGCGACGTGCGCTTCGCCCACAAGCCTGCCATTAGGCGGCACCTCAAGGAGCAACACGGAAAGACCACTGCCGAGAACGTGCTGGAGGCCAGTGTGGCTGAGATCAACGTCCTCATCCGCTAGCGGGGCAGGCGTGGAGGCCAGGAGGCTGGGGTCCCTGGGCTGGGTGGGAAGAGGGCTCTTTGGCCCAGGAGAATTGGGAGTGAGGGGGGCTGGGGCAGAAAGGTAGAGTGGGGAGCCTGAGCAGACACACATCCCGAGGGAGAGAGGAAGATTCCTTGGAGAGAACACTCTGCCTCTTCAGAGTGGAAGAAAAGGATGGAGCCAGGGACAGCGTTTCTTGAGAAGGCCAAGGGAATACGGGGTCCCAAAGAAAGATTTTCTTCTCTTAAAGGTGCATGTATATGTGGAGGGAGGGAAAAGGGTCCTATAGAAGAGGGAAAACAAAGACTGGGAAATGTTTTATTCCTGTCTAAGACTGCCCATGGGGAGGTTCTGACATTTGTCAAGGTAAGAATGGTGGGTGGGTGGGTGGGAATAGGGAGGGTATTTGGCAGGAGGCAGCTTAGGTGCTCCTGCTTAGAATAGATGCTTGGGAGAGGGCATGGTAGAGGGAAAGAGTACTGAGTCCCAGAAAAGGAAGGGGAGACAGTTCTTGCATGCTGGGGAAATGGGACTGTGGATACGAGGCTCGCCGAAACTTGAGGGAGAACAAAGGTGCCAGGTAAGAGAATGTGGAAGTGAGCATCCTGGGTAGATATTGGGAAGTGGGGGTACAATAGCAAGAACATTGAATAGATGTGGGGTGGGGGGAGGGCACTTAGAAGAAAGAACACAAGAAGGGCTGTTGGCAGGGGAGAGGAGTAGAGACTTATACAGTATTTTTTAAGAAAACAACGTATTTTTTAGGATTTTTTCTGGAGTTTGGGGTTTTAGTTTTTCTGCTTTTGTTTTCCACAAAATAAAAAAACATTTTTTTTTCTTTATACTCTGGCAACTGCGTGTATATGACTGTCCCACTATACTAGACAGCCTCTCCCTCTGATGCTGTGTGCTCAATACCTAGAGGTCACAACTCATGTAGGTCCCATGCCTGAAGAAGCCCAACCCTAAACACGGAAAGAGAATGTGCCAAGTGAGCTCCTCTGACCAGGGACATCCTCCTCCCCCAGTTCTGCAACCTCAACAACTAGCCAGACACCTCATAGCACAAGTCATCCCAACACATACAAACTGCTCTTCTATTTGAGGGGTTTGGTATGAGTGCTAGGGATGAGCTACAAGTGGCCGATGTGCCCACGGAAACTGTAAGCTGGAATCTGTGTTTGATCATTTTTTGTCTGGGAGAAATGGTTCATGTCTTGGGAAAGCTAGAAACCGCCACATTTGGGTTGGCCTGTGGGAAAGACTACAATTCCCAGAAAGCTCTGGAATAGTTACGAAATTTAACTACAGTTCCCAGAAGGCCTTGAATTGGCCTCAGGTGCCCTACATGCCAGTGTCAAATACGGTTTGTGAAATCATAACAGATACTCTCCAAATTCTGACCGTGTGATATCTAAGGGGACAGTACCCTAAATACTGGGATCAAGGTTGTATATCTTGGTGTGTATCATTCATACTTAAAACTGTCGGCTAGGCCATGACCCGCAAGTGCCTGTGCTTGTAACGTGTTTGGCAAAAAGGGCTACTTATTGCAGTGTCACCAGACGGTAATGACGCTCGGGCCCCTGGGCTTACCTGGATCCCTAATGCGTGTAGGGGCGTAACACGCAGGGCATAAATAGAAGAGACATTGAGCCCCAGGTTTTCAATAGAGGATGCTCGCTGCTCCGAGGACATGAAGCAGCATGCTAGAACCAGCCAGGAAAAAAGGTGTCCCCTGCGCGTCCCTATCGCCCCCTTTTTGCTCATGAGACGAGGCCAAAACTGAGGCCGAGTCTTCCATCTGGTGACCCAGAAACTAGAAAGACAGAGAAGCAACCAGAGGCGGGATAAGCACAAGCGGGCTGGAGGAAGCACAGCCGCTGCCGAGAGCCAGAGGATTAGACTTGCTTGTTACCTAAAACCGGGTGGGGATGGAGAAGCCACACCTGGACCCAGGCGTGCCTCGTCCTCCGTTCCCTGCAGAGAAGAGGCCAGGAATGACAGGAATTTTCCCCTGCAGTCCCCAGCTTAGGACAGCCGCAGCCACCTCCGAGGACGCTCTCAGGGGAAAATGGCCAGAAAGCGCGTAGCGGCTCCTTTAAGGCTCCTCCTCGCCCGCCCGCCCGCCCTCGCTCACGTGACCCGGGGCGGCCGCGCGCCGGCTCGGCCCCCCGCGCAAGCGGCGATGGCGGCGGCGGCGGGAGCTGCAGCGGCGGCGGCCGCCGAGGTGCGGAAGGGGAGGGGGAGAGGCGGGTGCATGCCCGCGCGCGCGCCCGGGGGAAGCGCGCACCCGTGCAATGCTCCGGGGGTGCAACGGGGCCGGGGGGCCCGGGCGGGACTTGCAGCAATCCGGGGGGCCAGCACCGGGGGCGGATGAGGGGACCCGGGGGTGGGAGGTGGGGGGAGTGGGCACGGAGGCGCGCGTGCAGCCGCCGGCTGCCCCTGAGTGGGCGGCGGGCGCAGGGGCCCCAGGATCACGCGCGAGGGGCGCGAGGGGCCGTCCACCGGGCTGGGGAGCAGCGGGTACTGCAGGGGTTGGTGCCCGGGGTCCCCGCGGCCTGGGGGACAAAGGGGGAGCGGCGCGTGCAGCCGGGAGGAGGGGGCGGGGCCGGGGCGCAGAGGCCCCGCCCCCTCCCCCTCCTCTCTTCTCGGCCCCAGAGATGCGCGGTCTAGCGAGAGGGAGGGGGCTGATGCGAGCCCGGGGGAAGGGTCGTGCGGCCCCTCCAGGCAGCCGAGGCCGCGGAAGGGGGGGCCCCCACAGAGGAAGAGGTAGGCCCCGGAGCCTACTCTCTCTTCCCAGGGTCCAGCCATCCTGGGCCCCCCAACTCCCTACTGGGCTGACCAGCCCTCCTGTTCCTTGTCTCCCCTCCCAGGGGGAGGCCCCCGCTGAGATGGGGGCACTGCTACTGGAGAAGACCAGAGGAGCCCCTGAGAGAGGTGAGTGCCGCAGAAACAGGCCCAGTTGGACGTTAACCTCCCCTAATATAGAATGCCCTGAGACTGTAGCCCTGAACTTTTTCTCTTCTGCTACAGTTCATGGTTCTTTGGGGGACAACCCTTGTAGTGAAGAGACCCTACCCAAGGCCAACCCTGACTCCCTGGAGCCTGCTGGACCCTCATCTCCAGCCTCTGTCACTGTCACTGTTGGCGATGAGGGGGCTGACACCCCTGTAGGGGCTATACCACTCATTGGAGATGAACCCGAGACTCGCGAGGGAGATGGGGACCTCCATGGAGGCCGGATTCTGCTGGGTGAGAGGCGGGGGAGTCTGGGGGTGTGGCTGGGGAGTCTCTGACTTCACCTTCCTTCTTATCTTGCCTTCCAACTGCCTACTTGTCTGTTTTCTAGGCCATGCCACAAAGTCATTCCCTTCTTCCCCCAGCAAGGGGGGTGCCTGTCCTAGCCGGGCCAAGATGTCAATGACAGGGGCTGGAAAATCACCTCCGTCAGTCCAGAGTTTGGCTATGAGGCTGCTGAGTATGCCTGGGGCCCAGGGAACTGCATCAGCAGGGCCTGAACCCCCTCCAGCCACCACCAGACCAGAGGGGCAGCCCAAGGTCCATCGAGCCCGTAAAACCATGTCCAAACCAGGAAATGGACAGGTGAGGCTTAGGGAGTTGGGTGGGAGAGATTGGAGTAATCAACCATAAACCCCTGGTGGGCTTTTTTACAATTTAACTTCTGGCCACCTCTAATCCATTCACACCTTCACATATTTAACCAGGGGGATACTGTGTGTCAGGTAGAGTCCTGTCTTCTTGGAGTTTACATTCTTGGGGTAGGGGTGGTGGAAGTAGAAGTTACAGATGTTGAAGAGTGAATCATATAGTTAATGTATGAGTTATGATAATGACTAAGTGAAGGAATTTCAAATCACTCTTCCTTTCTACCTCCGAGCAAGCCCTGGGGGAATTTTTTCATCCTTTATTTTGAAACCACCTCTGCTCCTTTTGTAAAGTTTCTGCTGGCAATCCAAAGGGGAAAGGAAATGATAGAGGGGAGTGACAAAGGCCCATAATCCCTGAAAAGGTTTTAGGGCTCTTGGTGTCATAACTATTGTGGACCTAAGGGAAAAAACTGAGGCAAACTTGTAAGTAAAGTGTTCATCTGGGTCAAGTTTGAGGACTGCAACCTGGGAGCAAGTTAGGTTATAAGGCAACATCCACTCCATTAGCTGCAGTTACAGATAGGTTTCTAATGGAAAAGGACTGGCAGTTCCTAAATTGTTTGCCAATAATTTACACTAAAAAATAACGTAAGTTATTGATTGGCTATATATTGTTCTTTGTATCACAAATTTTGGGAATTTGAAGATAAAGGATGAGGTAGCACAGCTAGCAGGAACAAAAGGCCTTTAAACAGTTGCCTGGGTAGGGGTGGGCATGGGCATGACTGAAGTCCCATATACTCTTTTCTGGGGCATCTCACATAGCTCAGACTACTCGGCTATGTTTTTTTTCTCATTATGATAAAGTTTCATTTATAAATTAGGTACAGTAAGAAATTAACAACAATAACTAATGATAAAATAGCACAAGTATAGTGATAAACCAGCATCACTGAGAAGCTACAGGTAAGGTGGGGGCTACTGTAACATAGAATTCACCATCTAAGCCTTTTTTTTTTTTTTTTTTTTTTTTTGAGACAGAGTCTCACTTTATTTCCCAGGCTAGAGTGAGTGCCTTGGCGTCAGCCTAGCTCACAGCAACCTCAAACTCCTGGGCTCAAGCAATCCTGCTGCCTCAGCCTCCCAAGTAGCTGGGACTACAGGCATGCGCCACCATGCCCGGCTAATTTTTTGTATATATATTAGTTGGCCAATTAATTTCTTTCTATTTATAGTAGAGATGGGGTCTCGCTCTTGCTCAGGCTGGTCTCGAACTCCTGAGCTCAAACGATCCGCCCACCTCGGCCTCCCAGAGAGCTAG